>MCJB01029230.1:8394-69106 GCA_002018475.1 Nicotiana obtusifolia | reverse complement strand
CCCCGATCTTTTGTCGTCCCGGATGAGACCGACGCAACCAAGTCGACAATCGAGGAGCTGGAGCAGATCTCAATCCGCCACGACGCGCCTGATCGGAAGGTATACCTAGGCTCGGGTTTAAATTCCGAGCTCAAGAACAGATTACTTTCTTTTCTTTCAGCTAATGAAAATTCTTTTGCCTGGTCCCATTTAGACATGACAGGCATACCACCGGAGATTGCGACAAACAAGCTGAGTGTCGATCCAAAATTTCGGCCGGTCAAACAAAAATCAGTCAGAAGTCAAGCAGGCCTTCATCCAGGAGGAGGTAACAAAACTCTTAAATATAGGGTCCATTCGGGAAGTAAAGTACCCCGAATGGTTAGCTAACGTAGTTGTAGTACCGAAAAAGGGGAATAAACTTAGGATGTGTATAGACTATAAGGATCTAAATAAAGCATGCCCCAAAGATTCTTTCCCCTTGCCCAACATCAATCGAATGATCGATGCCACTACTGGCCACGAGACTCTTAG
Organism: Nicotiana obtusifolia; assembly: GCA_002018475.1. NCBI lineage: Eukaryota > Viridiplantae > Streptophyta > Magnoliopsida > Solanales > Solanaceae > Nicotiana > Nicotiana obtusifolia. The sequence continues at coordinate 68,593 of MCJB01029230.1, read as the reverse complement.
TTTTCTCGACGTCTATTCTGGATATAACCAGATACAAATGGATAAGGATGATCAAGAGAAAACATCCTTCATCACTAAGTATGGCACTTACTGCTATAATGTGATGCCATTCGGGCTTAAGAATGCGGGAGCTACATATCAGCGTCTAGTAAATAAAATGTTCGAAAACCAACTAGGTAAAACCATGGAAGTTTATATTGATGACATGTTGGTCAAGTCCCTGCGAGAAGAGGACCATCTTAGTCATTTGCAGGAAACGTTCGACATTCTGAAAAAGAACAACATGAAGCTGAACCCGAAAAAATGTGCGTTCGGGGTAGGCTCCGGGAAATTTCTCGGGTTCATGGTCTCGAACAGAGGAATAGAGATCAACCCGGACAAAATTAAGGTTATCGAAGATATAAAAGTCGTCGACAACGTTAAGGCCGTTCAAAAACTGACTGGCCGAATTGCAGCATTAGGGCGCTTCATATCTAGATCGTCGGATAGAAGCCACCGGTTCTTCAATTTGTTAAAAAAGAAGAACGAGTTCTCGTAGGGACCGGAGTGCCAGCATGCCTTAGAGGAACTGAAAAGGTACCTTTCAAGCCCGCCCCTATTACATACGCCAAAGACCGGCGAGCTATTGTATCTTTACCTCGCCGTGTCGGAGATAGCGGTAAGAGGAGTTCTGGTTCGAGAAGAACAAGGTACGCAATTTCCCATTTATTATGTTAGTAGGACGTTATGAGAAGCCGAAACCAGGTACCCGCACTTAGAAAAATTAGCACTCTCCTTATTGAGTGCCTCTAGGAAATTGAAACCATACTTCCAAAGTCACCCAATATGCGTGGGAGAACTTACCCACTTAGAAATGTCATGCATAAGCCCGAACTGTCAGGCCGACTGGCTAAATGGGCCATCGAGGTCAGCGAGTACGACATCCAGTATCGACCTCGAACCTCGATAAAATCTCAAGTACTAGCCGATTTTATCGCCGACTTCACACCGTCGCTCATTCCCCAAGTTGAGAAAGAACTCATGACTAAATCGGGGACTCCTTCGGGAGTGTGGACTTTGTTCACAGACGGAGCCTCAAATTCGAAAGGGTCGGGGCTAGGCATCGTACTCAAACCTCCGACCGGAAACACGATTAGACAGTCCATCAAAACTATAAAACTGACTAACAATGAAGCCGAGTATGAGGCTATGATTGCAGGTCTGGAACTGGCCAAGAACCTTGGAGCAGAAATAATCGAGGCCAAGTGCGACTCTCTCCTTGTGGTCAACCAAGTGAATAGGAAGTTCGAAGTCAGAGAAGGACGTATGCAAAGGTATGTGGATAAGCTTCAAGTCACTTCACACAAGTTCAAGGAATGGACCCTGTAACACATACCTCGGGAACAAAACAGCGAAGCCGATGCCCTCGCGAACCTTGGCTCATCGGTCGATGACGGAGAAATCGATTCCGAAAAGGTCGTGCAGTTGCTGAGATCGGTGGTGGAATAAGGTCATGCCGAGGTCAACTCGACAAGTTTGACTTGGTATTGGAGAAACAAATACATAGAGTACCTCAGCTCGGGTAAGGTTCCGCATGACCCCAAAGAGTCAAGAGCATTACGTACAAAGGCGGCCCGATTTTGTTTGGCCGAGGATGGAACCCTGTACAGAAGGACCTATGGAGGACCCCTAGCTATATGTCTCGGCCCCGGGGACACCGAGTATATCTTGAAAGAGATACATGAAGGAGTGTGTGGCAATCATTCGGGTTCCGATTTGCTAGTTCGTAAGGTAATCCGAGCTGGCTATTACTGGATCGATATGGAAAGGGACGCCAAGGAATTTGTACGCAAACGCAGTAGGTGTCAAAGACATGCACCGATCATCCACCAACCTGCTGAAACACTACATTCAGTTATATCGTCGTGGCCGTTTATGAAGTGCGGAATGGACATAGTAGGTCCACTCCCTCGAGCATCAGGTAAAGCTCAGTTTATCCTTTTTATGATTGACTATTTTTCTAAGTGGGTGGAAGCACAGGCTTATGAGAAGGTCAGAGAAAAAGAGGTGATCGACTTCATATGGGACCATATCATCTGCCGATTCGGAATGCCTTCTAAGATCGTATACGATAATGGAAAACAGTTCGTCGGCAGTAAGGTAACCAAATTCTTCGAAGACAATAAAATCAAAAGGATATTGTCAACTCCATACCACCCTAGCGGTAACGGTCAGGCAGAGTCGACCAACAAAACTATTATTCAAAGCCTGAAGAAAAGGTTAGTTGACGCTAAAGGAAGATGGAGGGAAATGTTACCCGAAGTTTTGTGGGCATATCGGACGACTGAAAAGACTAGTACCGGGGCCACTCCATTTTCTTTAGTATACGGCACCGAGGCACTGATACCGGTCGAGGTAGGCGAACCAAGCGTCAGATTTCAGCACGCAACCGAAGAATCCAACCTAGAAGCCATGAATACTAGCCTTGAGCTCTTAGATGAAAGAAGAGAAGCTGCTTTGGTTCGAATGGCAGCTCAAAAGCAGAAAATCGAGAGGTATTATAATCGGAGAGCTCGACTTCGACATTTCAATGCACGGGACTTGGTACTCAGAAGAATCACGCTTAATACTCGAGACCCTAACGAAGGGAAACTGGGACCGAACTGGGAAGGTCCCTATACTATACTAAAGGTCACCGGGAAGGGCTCATACAAGATCGGAACTTCGGATGGTAAGCCGTTGACAAATAACTGGAATGTGAGCCACTTGAAAAGATACTACTACTAAGGTAATCGACTTCACCTTTTTACTTTCTTTTTATTTTTTATATATTGGTACTGACGTATGCAGGGCAGATCGATGTCAAGCAAGTATTAGGACAGGGTAGATCGATATCAAGCAAGTATTAGGACTGAAAGCACGCGTTGCACTCTTTTTTCCTTCGACCGGTTTTGACCCAAATTGGGTTTTACGGCAAGGTTTTAATGAGGCAACCATATGTCGTGCTAACATAGATTAACCATTTACTAGAATTCACGAGTTCTTAAGCCCAAGGGCTAATTGCTTCGATTTCAAGGGGGCCAAACTAATATTGTTAGGATTTCATGTAAGGGTCAAACGGTCAAAAGAGCCGTACCCGGGTAGATCAATCTTATTCCCCTCCAACAAATGAAGATGTACAAGTATATGAATATTAACAAAGTCATTTGATGCCTACATTGTGTTCTCAAGCCTAAGGGTTTTTTGTTTAATTATCTTCGCATTATCAGTAATTGATATTAGTGAAAGACGCGCTTCGAGACCGGGGAAGGATAAGACCTAACCAGGCAAACTCCGAAACCGGCAAATCAGGCCTAGGCCTTATTAAAGTTAATAAAGCGCAAAGGGAATTAAGACGATCTTGGTAATCTCGATCTACGGCCAAGGCCGAATCAAATTGAAAACTCATAGCTAATCAAAGCTTGAAAGAACAAGACTTCGTAACAAGTTAAGATCGAACCTATTTGGTAAGGGTCTAATTTTTGCTAAGGCATGATCCCGATCCCTATAAGCTTAATGGTTGAAAGCAGAGCAAATAAGAGCTCGTTTAAATCGCTTTGAACAAGGCTAAGGCCAAACTGGTTATTAATGTGCTCGGAACTTGCTTCAACGCTAAGGCCAGGCTAACTAGTAATTAGTAGCTAAGGCAGGATATTTGAATGCATGAAAATCAAGGATTCAACTCGAAATATATTAGAAAATGTGTTTTTACAAAGTGGGATCTTTACATGATTCAGGCTACAAAATATTAGCACTACATGATTCAGGTCTTTCTTCTCATTTCATCTTCGACCTTCGATGCCTCTACCACGTCGGAAGACAAATCGAGGCCACGGGCCTGGAGCTCCTCAAGAACAGAAAGGCGAGCTTGGCATTGAGTATATTCAATCAGCGCCTTCGATTGCTCGTGAGCTACCTCGACGTTAGCCTTATACTGCGCAATCAAGTCATCATCTTTGGCCTTGGTAGCAGCATTCTCCGTTTGTGCTTCCTGAAGTCGGTTGGTTAGGGCCGCCCGATCAAGATTGAGCGACTCAAATTGGAGCCGTTGAAATTCGTTGTCCTTGAGCAGGACCTCGATCCTTTCTTACGCTGCCAAGGCTTGTTCTTGGAGAGCCGTTTTCTCTACAGCTAGAAGCTCGGCTTTGATTCTCCATCCGCTCGATTCAGCCTTTGCCTCGTTGAGTTCGGACCGGAGCCGGTCCAATCGATTGTCCATTTGCTCCATTCGATCAACACAAGAGGCATGCTCTTTCTTTATAAAGTTCAGCTCGGCCCGGAGACTTGACAACTGGTTTTCAAGCCGCCGACGTCGATCCCTTTCCAGTTCCACTCCTTCTTTGATTCGAAGGAACATTTCATGATACAGCATCGAAGACTGGGGGAAATGCAAATTAGAAACCATCAGTACAGGCTTGAAGTCAAAACACTAAGCATGGTACAAAACAAATAAGAAACCATACCCTGTTCAATGATTGTTGAGCTTCATTGAATAGGCAAGCCCAATCCACAGCATTCATTGAAGCCCGGTCTTCCTCAGTCACCAAGCTATGGAGATAGCTTGCTATGCCTACCGGTGGGCCCAGTGCTCGGGCGTCCTCAGGGACAGTAAAGGTTATCACCCTCCTCCGTTCAGGGTTTGAGCTCGGTACGAGGAACTTGTCCACTAATTTGATACCAGCCGATACTCCACTTGTCTCGGTTGGGGTACTCCTTCTGGGGACTTCGAGGCCAAAAGTATCAGCCGACGGCACCCCATCAAAAAATTCCTCGAAGACACCTGCTGTGATCGGCACCTTGCTCGGCCTGTGTATTCTAGCCTCTTGGGCATCTTTCAGAGTTATCTCAGAGAAGGAGGGTGAATGCGCCATCTCGGGGATGTCCGAGGATCTTTGTGCAGTTGCCTGCACATTGGCTCGGTCCCCGGTCCTCACTCCCATTTCAATAGTCTCTCCTTGGGAGGCACCGGTTTCCTCTACGCTCTGCTCGGGGGCTTCCCGAGGGGGTTTGTCATGTGCAACTTCGGGGCTCTTTTCCCCCTCGGAGTCATCACTCAGTGTGAGGGCAGGATCAGTGACTGTGACTTTACGAGCTATCATTTTCCTCCTACCCTTCTTCTTTTCGGGCTCAGCCTGGTCGGAAGCCCTTTTCCTTTTTCTTCCCCCCTCCTTCTCCGATGTGGGAGAAGGACGTTGAACTGCCCCACCGGTAACTGCCGACCTCAGCTCGGCATCCTTTGAGAGGCCTGCAAAATAAGTTTTCAAAAGGTTAAGTGTTGGTGTTAATCAATTTTAGAAGATATAGATTTTGATGAAGCTCACCATGGTTCTTAGCCTCCCAAAGGCCTTTCAATATCTCTCTCCAGGCCCGCTCGGAATAGGGCCTCTGGGCCACGACTTTGCTAACCCACTCCATCAAGTCCTCGATTGCGGCCGGTGCCTGGGAAACGGCTGCATATCATAACACATCGGTTATGCATTCAAAGAAAGTATAGAAAAAGGATAAATAGAGAAGCACTTATATTTGATGTTCCACTTCTCGGGGAACGGCATACTATCGGCAGGGATCAGGTCGGAAGTTTTAATTCGAACATATCGGCTCATCCAACCCCGATCCAATGCTCGAAAACGGAGCCTTGCTGGCCCGGCGAGCTAGTTTAATCAAGCCCTCTCGGAACATCCAGGGACTATATAATCGAAACAAATGGTCGAGGGTAAAAGGATGCCCCCCCTCGACCTTATCTACGAAAAAACGGAAAAGGTAAACTATACGCCACACAGAAGGGTGGACTTGACCTAGAGTGACCTCGTATCTCCTACAAAACTCGATGATTAGAGGGTCTATAGGTCCTAGTGTGAACGGATAGGTATATACGTTAAGGTATCCCTCCACATATGTGGTAATGGCTTTGTCCTGAGAAGGGATTATTACCTCCTTGTCAGCCTAATGGCACTCAGCCTTCACCCTTTCAAGATGTTTTGGGTTGATCGAACTGACGTATTCAGAAACCGGTTCCCCTCGGCCGGGCACCGGAGAAGGCTTCTCGACCTTGAAGTCAGAGCCTATGAAGCATCCCACTGGTATGAAAGCCTTCAATGGAGGCTCCATAGAGGGTTCCTCAGTACGGGAGGGCCCAACCTCTTCAACAGACTGGGCAGATGAAGTTTGTTTTGGGGGAACTGATTTCGAAGTTTTGGCCATTGAAGTAACGGAAGCAAGAAACAAAGGTGAAGAGGGATTTTCTGGTGAAGAAGACTAAAAGTTTTCTTTCTCTGGTGAAAAAAGCTTAAGGAAGTAATTGGGTAATTAGCGTGAAAGTAAAGCAGTAAAACGCAAAGAGGGAAAGAAGTATTTATACTTTCTCAAAAGGCGGCGGTTCAGAACACGAGGTATACAAATATTAAGTGCACGCATTAAATGCACAGGGCTCTGCAGACGAGACAGATAATGAAGTCTCCTGTCAATGATCATGTGCGTCACAGCACTACCGTCATGCAAAAGGTCCTTTTAGGGTTGAATGGTTTGATGGCTTTGACTGCGTGGCATGTTTTAAGGATATGTCGACTACTTAATCAAAGTATTTGAAGAATGACGGTTCATATCGTTTTTTGTCTTTACTCTCCAATAAATGAGGGGACTATCTATATTGGGTCAAGTGAGATCGATTGATCGAGAGGGGTCGGGCCCGAATACGATATGAGACCGGGTCATCCCGACCCAGAGACAGCAAGTCGAGCATGGGCAGCGGAAGTAATCGAGATGGGACGACCGACATCGACCGACCGAGACATGTTTCGGAACAGAAGTTAGTTTCGACCGGATATCCCGCGGATTCTTGATATTTCGCCAGGAGTAAATATCTCAACCGTTATAGACGTTAATCCACCATTCTAGGATATTCAATCCCGAAATTAAAGGGATTTGCCTTGTAATCAGTCTTTTACCTTATTTAGGGCCCTTTCATCTACCTATAAGAAGGGCATTCAACCTTCATTTTAAAACACAATACATTTAGAGAGAAAATACTATAATAATTACTGTTCATCGCTACTATTATTGTTCATCAAGTTTTGTCTATTTCTTGTATTTCATCACCAGCTATCCAATTCCTGCGGTTTGGTTATTTTCTTTTGTCTATTATCTTTTAATCATTTATTTTTTATTTTGCATTGTATCAAATTGATTCACAGATCCTTAGCACTACGAACAAATTCAATTGTTATCCGGATTTAAGGGTAAACAACTTGATTTGCCACTATGATCCCTGATTTTTGATTGTTTGTGGTGTTCTAATTTTTCTAGCCACTTTGTTGTCGTTTTTTGTGATGTTTATCCGTCTCCTGACATCGACTGCATCTTTAATGATTCTAGATCTGGCTGAAAAATATTTATTGCCTCGCAGAAGTATTTTCGGTGACGGTGTACATGGAGCCTTGCTTCTGTCGAAAATTTCCAGCAACATTATTGGACTCTCATTACTAATTTTAGGTTATGATTGCTTCTATGCTATTATTTCTTTACTGTTTGTTTTCGTTTTCATTCAGTGTCGTTATTGACATGAGGGTATATGTTGATGATTAATGATGCTATGCTTCAGCATTTCAAATTATGAAGCATATGTCCAACGGTTCGATGCTAAAGTATTTTATTTGAACAATAAAGGATATTATCCTAAGGCCGATGAAAAAATAATTTTTGAATTATTGTATTATTGTGGTCACGAAGCCCGAATGACCTTCCGGATTGGGCTCAAAATAAAGAGGATGTGATAATAAATATCGAAAAAGAAAAGACGAGGATGCGATGAACCAATAACCTTTGGAGGGCTACACGGACGACCAACATAGTCGCAACCAAGGCGGTTTTCGTTCTCATGTCTAGACGGATATCAAAAATATATATATGAGCCTCCTATAATACTTTTTAAACTATTTTTAAAAAAAAACCTTTTCCAAAAAAATATTCTAATCATTTCCAAAAATATTTTCTAAAAACATTTTAAAACATAAATTATTTAAAATATCTTGTCCTTCAATTAATTTTTTACTTTATATTATTTTGCTAATAACTTTACCTTTTCTAGTCTTGCGAGGTGCTATCATACGAACTTGCCTCGGAAGACGATGCTCGAAGATAATAAGATGAACCCCGCATCGAATCCCCGCTTCATGCTTCCCGTTCTTGATTGTATTTAAGACACAAGTATAGTAATATACTAGTAGATATCGTATTTACATTTTAATTATGTGCTTAGTTTAGACCCACTTGTATATGTTAGATTAACTATTCTTAGAATATCATGCTTAGGTATTAATCAATCTAATCGCCTGAACTCTAGTTAACAATAGTTCATATCGAGTACTTAAATATTCGACGCGCTCTCATGATCAGTGAGTAACCTGAGTCATGTTCAATTACCCGAGCTAGTTAGCTTAACTTGAGTAAATTGGTTTTGTGAATAGTTTAATTGAGTTCTGGCATAAATGTTAGTGTATTTTGATATTATGTGAATTTTCTTGCTACATTTTACACTCATACATTTAATTTCATTTGTGAATAACTCTTTGGTTAGCAATATGATTATAAAGTACTAGCTCAAGTCTTAGCTGAAATTTAATTGTAGGACTAGTTTATTTTAGTTTTGCAAATATTCTTTCATAAAAAAAGAGTAATTCTTTTTCTTACGTTTATATCCTCAACAAATATTTTATTTCTTATTTGTTCTTTATTCAACTAACCTTTCAGGATAGAACCTTAGTCATCCTATCATCACATGAAAATAATTGTGTAGGTAATTCTCTCTGATGCTTCCCTATTTATATTTTCCTACTCTGTTTGATCATTTCTCTCAAGTTAATTGATGACTATTTTACTCAAAGATAATTCTTCACCTATTATTACATGTATTCAATCAAGTCTAACTTTGTATAGTTAATTTTTTGGCTTCAGTTATAAGTCGAAGTTTTCTTTATACTTTATTTCGAACACAATTCTTTCAATCAAACTCCAAAAGATTTTTTCTATATTAATTTACTTTGCATATCCTTGACACCTAGTCTCTATGACTAGGCAAGCCTAACATTTAACAATAACTTAAAAGAAATAATCAAAAGAAATACTATAGCATGACTACTAAACTCATATAAACTCAAAAAATAAGATCTCAACAACATCTCTCCCAAAAATCGGTAGAACTGGGTCATAAGCTCCATACAATAATTTAGAATGCCTACTACAACACTGTCCGAATGAGAAACACAACAGAATGAAAAGATAAGAGAAGGCGACTCAGAGGCCTGCGGACGCCGAGCAGGTATACCTAGAAGTCTCCGAATTACAACTACAGATCAAGACTAGCATCTAGCACGGGCAGACGTACCTTGATCTGCACAAAGAGATGTGTAGAAGAGTATTATGAGTACAACACAATATTACCCAATAAGTATCAATCCTGACTAACATACAATAGTGACGAGGTCAGGTAAAGACACCTACTAGGACATATTAAACAGACTGAAAACATAATAACAAAAAGTAATGGAAGATGGAGAAATAAATGATACAAAGCAAGTTAATAACATAGACTAGAGACAAAATTATAAGCATAGAGATAACTTAAAGGAAGTAATTAAAGAGGACCACAATAGTCAAATATGGACAAAATTGTTAAGGCAAGGAAGAATAAAAGCAAGAAGAAGAGTTCCACCATTAACACTTTGCAACCTGAGATACACAACAAGAATCACAACCGAGGTACCGCCTCGTATACAACAAGAATCATCCAAGGTATCGCCTTGTATATAACAAGAATCACATCCGAGGTACCGCCTCGTATTCACTATTCATAATTTCAATCACCTTTCCTTACATCACCGCGTGTCACGACCCAAAATCCACTAGTGGTCGTGATGGCGCCTATCACCGCCGTCAGGCAAGCCAACTGTGATTAGTCAATTTAATTACTCATTCCAGTACCTTAAAATCATAATTGTTATTAATGAAATAGTGTGAAATAGAATTTATGCGAACTACAGTAATGAACAATCCGTAGGAACCCCCAAAATTCGGTGTCACAAGTGCATGAGCATCAACTAGAAAGTATAATAAAATACAACATCCGTTTGGAATATAAGTTAGACAGGAAAAAATATAAATAAATCTAATAGAAACTCTGCAGGCTGCGAACCATAACATGAAATGCGACTCACGGTAAAGTCCCTACAGTAGCCGCGTCTCTACGCCCAAAAGACCACCTGACATATATGTACTTGCACGAAAAGTGCAGCAAGTGTAATATGAGTACGTAAATCAACGTGTACCCAGTAAGTATGTAGCCTAACTGCAGAGAAGTAGTGACGAAGGGTCGACATCAACACATACTAGCGGTCCAATATGACAGATACAATAGAAGTAAACAGAAGTGAACCAGAGAAAATGGACGAAGTAGCGAGTATAATACATGGTACAATCCTCCTCTCAGCAATAACTCATACTCTTAGCTAGTAGCTACATCCTCAATCGGAGTATATATATATATATAATGGACCTTACTAGATAGGTCGTCACAGTTCAATCATGAAAAGCTCATAGATATGGTGGCTTCTTGCCAATTATTACGCACGAGTTCATTTGAGTATTTTATGGAAATGCCGAGGCCTACAACCCGATCCATCATAACATTGCCAAAGCATAGATACATCTGTTTAATTGTCGAGGCGAACAGCCCACTCCCATGAGAGTGTAGTACATAAATTCTACTGACGCATACGTCCAGATCCATCATAGTATGCGCATTGCCGAGTGTTGAACGACACGAACCACGGATGTATATATCCTGTCGAGGCGAACTGTGCGATCCCATTAGAATAAGAAGCCTTGACGGGTCCTTAGCCCCACTCACGATCAGACATGTGAGTTATATATTTTAAGGGAAACCTTTTGATGAGAACGCATAACGCAGGAGAAAGTCGTAAGAGGAGTACAATTATTTCGCGGTTAATCACGAAGTCCTTCGAATCTTTACAATAGAAAGTCTATCACTCTACACAAGTCTAGTCTCAAGTCGCAACGTAAAATAAAGGAATTTAATAGCCAAGTGACAACTCAAATAGTACAGTTATAGCATGGCGGAAACCTAAGTCTACCCGGACATAACATGAATCTAGCTACACATGGACTCTCGTCACCTGGTGCGTACGTAGCCCCCTTAACAAGTGACACATAACAAATACATCACCTAGGGGTAGTTTCCCCCTCACATAGTTAGACAGGATACTTACCTCACTCCGAAGTTCCAAAAACCAGCTCCAAGGCCTCTCAAACACCTCAAACCAAAGTTCGTTGATCCAAAACTATTCAAACAACGTGCAAACTAGTAGAAATATATTCTAATACTCATAATTAATCAATTTAAACAATTTTCCAACTCCACTTGAAAACTCTATTTAATCAAACCTCGAGCCCACGTGCCCGGATTCCGAAAATTATCAAACATAAACATTACCCAAAGCTTTACGAACTCAAATATATAACTTTTCCCAATTCCACGTCCAAATTCATGGTCAAAATCAAAAAATACTAATTCTAGGTTTTTTACCAAAACCCCCATAATTTCCACTAATTTCCATGTCTAAATCCTTATACAAACCATGTATTTAACTTGTAATAGGTGGGAATCACTTACCTTGTGTTTCTTGATGAAAACCTCCCCTTGAAGCTCCCCAAAATCACCCCAACCAAGTGAAAAAGAGAGAAAATGGGCCAAATCCCGCTTTCAAAAGAACACCTCTGCCCAGATGACTTTTTGCATCTGCTGTCAAATTGCCGCTTCTGCGGCTCTACACCTGCAAAAAGACCATCACAGGTGCGGCTCCAGCTCAAGCCAACAGCCTCCGCTTTTGCGGTCAAAATAGCGATTCTACATTTCCACTGCTGCGCTTCAGCTTCTATGCATTCGCTTATGCGCTTTTGCTTCTGCGGACAACAAGCACTTCTGTGTGCACGCACCTATATGCCAAGGTCCACTCCTGCGGCTCCAGGCCTTCTTGCCCAATTCCGCTTCTGTGGTCTCCCATCCGCATCTGCGGCTTTGCAAGAGTGGATATTTCCTCGCACCTGCGCTCCCAAACATCCCCCACGAATATCGCACCTGCGATTGCAACTTCGGACACACACCTGCGGCCACTCTTTCCGCAGGTACGATTGCACCAGTCTTCAGCAACACCAGCACTTCTTCAAATCAACATTTCAATCCGTTTTAGATCCTTTTCAACCCCGAGGCCCCCCGAACCCCATGCAAACATACCAACACATCCCAAAACACAACATGGGCTTAGTCGAGGCATCAAACCTTGCCAAACAACATCGAAATAATGATTCGACGATCAAAATCCTTCTTTAAACTTCAAACTTTAAACTTCGACAAACGCATCCGATTTATATCAAAACATTCTGGAATGACGTCTATAGTCACAATGCGAACCTCTTCCAAGGGTCGGAATCCCAAACGGACATCGGTAACATTAAAATCCACTTCAAGCAAAACTTAAGAACTTCTTAAACTTTTAAAATACCAACCTTCTGCAATAAGCGTGAAAATGCTCCCGGGTGATCTGATATTCAACCCGAAGATACGCCCAAGTCCGAAATCATCATATGAACCTATTGGAACCTTCAAATCCCAATTCCGAGGTCGTTTACTCAAAAGTCATACCTTAGTCAATTCTTCCAACTTAAAGATCCGAAATTAGAATTTTCTTTGTAGATCAATCCCGAACTTCCTGAAATTAAATTCTGACCACACTTACAAGTCATAATACCTGAAGTGAAGCTACTCAATGCCTCAAACCGCCGAATGATGCGCTAGAGCTCAAAACGACCAGTTGAGTCGTTAGATTCTCCCCCACTTAAACATCACTTCGTCCTCGAACGTGCTAAGGACTGCTCCGGAGTTGTCAAAAATTGTTGTACAACACCTTGTGCACCTGTCGGTGCCACCACATTCCGGTTGAACACAATAGCTCGAGCCAGACCAAAAATCGTCCCTATAACCTTAGCTAACACGCTTTAAACCCATGTTCCAACTCCTGAATTTCCTTACAAGGTCTGATTCTAACACACGAACACCGTACCAATTACCACGCACTGTACCAAAACATGATCGTGCATCTATGCTGAAATCACATTATGCACCACATAAGTCGGTTGCCCATAATAACATCCTCCAACCACAATAGCTGAAATTTCATGAATCCGGTGCCCGCAATACATCTAATGACGCATATAATTCCTGTTCCAAATCTCGCAATAATGCCACAACGAAAAAGAAGTGTAAAAACTCATAACCACCTACCGAATCAATAATTCATGGAGTCTCTCCTCCTAACAAGAAATATTACCTCATTCAGAACTGAATAACGATATTTTCCCTTTAATGTACCTTATATAAATCTTATTGCACAAATTTCATGTCCAATAATCTCGTCTCACCCAGTACAAGCTGCTCAGGCAATAAGCCATCTCAAACACTTGCTCGTATCTCATATGACGCCATTAATACGCCGACAAGCTACAACTCGAATATGACACGTAAGGAGGAACGAACTCTAGAAAAGAATTACCTAGCTCGTGCAACAAAATAAACGGTAGAACAGATGTTATGAACTCTTCTTAGAAAATGAGAAACAAAATACGCAGGAATAGATATAGGGAACCATACTCAACATATCACTATTGCGGCTTGCAACCCGATCCGAACATGATACTGTTGTGGCGCGCAGCCCGATCAAAATAACGTACCAATGGCAGCGTGCCACCCGATCCACTGACACGGTCCACAACCCAAAGAATAGAACGTCGCTTAGGCTTAAACTCTTGCTTTTGCGATATTACCATAAAATACTTTGTCGAAATCTGTAACAATCAAGTGACTAACATGCCACACTTATACAAATCTCCCCGTGGGGTATGCTCCCACGACCTTCCGCTCAGCTAGCAAAGTTCGCACATCCATACCACGAACCGTACTAATCGACCCAACCTGATTAGTTAACGAATGAACTGATCTTTGCCACAGTCATGCTGATTTAGCCATTACTAATCGAACCAACCTCTTTCAATTTAATCTTGACCTAACTCGAAAATATGATAGCTCCATCCATAACATAACGGACCCAAACCGCACTCATCCCTAGTGACCCGAATTGCGAGACCACATCGCCTCAATACCCATGACTCATCTCATACCTTCTCACGCGCACAATACCATCTCCAACTGGTGCACCCATTCTGCAAGACTCATCTCATACCTCCTCACCGCACATTAATTCTTGAATCCACAAGGACCACTGTCGAGAGTCACCCACTCTGACCTGGTCCCAAACATGACTAAACTCCAACGCTCTACTAGCACATGTACACCCTCTCGAATAAGCAACCGACTAAACTCTTTTCCTTGTACATCACATCAACAAAAGCATAAGTTCCGAGTCTTCCCAAAAACCTGAACATGCATCGGTAACGCCGAATATAGCACACCTCCATCAAGTTCTTTGCTGAATTGCCCCTAATATTTCCTTCTCATACTCATAAGTAATCCGCCAACCAAACAACCAAAAACCGCACAAGCAGACAACCACGCGATCCAATCGAAAGCGGTGGGGCTCCCTCACTTAGCTTTAAGCTACCATCACATAATGCAGAGCCCACAACGATTCCTCCTTCACAATTACCATGATCTCGCACCATTAGCCCGCCAGACTTCTCGAAGTCTTTTGTTATGCTTTTCATGAACATCCCGAATCACCAGTCACTCACACACTCAGCCTCTTACCGGTAGCAAATAATATTCTTCACAGAAGCGTCATCAACATCACGCCATCGCTAACCTGCTCACAGGAGATAACCCACATGTGGAACTCCTCGCCGAATCTTCCAACGACGCTCCCTGGTTACAACTACAACAAATTCAAGGAATTCTCCTGAGCTCATGCTCGCCCACTACCTGTATAAGTTTGTTCCTTCCCCATTGACATCAACTGAAAGTTCAATGATATCTTCCAAACTCAAGGCCATGTTGCGTCCGAAACGATAATCAAATCTTCACACCCCTCTTCATTTCTAGCAAACTCCTTTCTGCCATACTCAATCTTTCTTCGTACAGTGACGATCATTCTAAATAAAATCCGTAGACCAAATCACCTTCCATCACAACTCCAAAACCGTTCTATACTTTCTCAAGGTATGTGGCTATCCTACCACATAGTTTATATGCTGATCTGCTGCTCTTATTTCGGTTAAACCATCTCCTTTAAGCAACTTCTCAATATCTGCTTTTCATACTTGACCTGCTAGTACTTCAATCACCGCGAAGCACTTCCCACCTTGTCCTTCCTCATACTTCGCTGCCCAAATGTTGCATCAAATCGAAAATCCATCTCTGTAGCACATGAACAAATAAATTGTTACTGACTCTAAGCCTCTTTGAAGATCATCTCTCTCGAGCAGTCAACAATTAGAAATAACAATTCGATCCTGAACCGCTATATCTGACAACCGCCTCTCAGGCACCATTTCACAAACACCCTGGCCCGAAGGCAAAATCAAAGGAGACCATAACACCGGCAAACCATAACGCGTTCCAACAAGGATGACGAGACCACATCATATATGAGAATTCTACCATGCTCGAAAATAGCAAGCCTCGTCACTTCATCAACCAAACTTGGACATCTATAGTCTGATTGCCTTTCCTCTGCTAGAATTAAATGTTGAACCTCTAAATCATTCAGTGAGAAATCCTCCGTTCGAGTCATTCACTACCTCAACACATAACCGAGCACTTAATCATTACACCAACATTGTGCGATAACAATATATAGACATCGTAGCAATCCGTGCACAGTCTCGAAACCATAGAAAATACGGATACTGAGTTCGAACAAAAGAACATCTTTCCGCAAAGAGATTATAATAGCCAACCGCTTCGAAGAATAAGTAGTCCCAACTGGAATGAAATGCATGGACTTGGTCAATCGATCCACAATCACCCAAATAGCATCAAACCTCCTCGAAGTCCATGGGAGCCCAACTACAAAATCCATGGTGATACACTCCCATTTCCACTCTGCAATCTCAAGCCTTCGAAATAATTCACTTGGTCTCTGATGCTCTTACTTCACCTGCTGACAGTTGAGGCACCGAGCTGCAAACCCCACTATGTCTTTCTTCATTCTCCTCCACCAATAGTGCTGCCTCAAGTCCTGATACATCTTTGCGGCACCCCGATGAATGGAATACCGCAAACTGTGAGCCTCCTCAAGAATCAACTCACGTAGCCCATTAACATTAGGCACACAAATCTGACTCTGCACCCGCAACATCCCATTATCCCAAATAGTAACCTCCTTAGCATCACCGTGTTGAATCAATTACATAAGGACAAGCAAATGGGGATCATCATACTGGCGCTCCCTGATGCTATCATATAAGGAAGAGCGACAAAACATACAAGCTAAAATACGATTGGGCTCCGAAATATCTAACCTCACGAACTGGTTGGCCAAGGCCTGAACATCAGTTGCAAGCGGCCCCTCACTGACAGGAATAAATACAAGGCTATCCATACTGATCGTCTTTCTACTGAAGGCATCGGCTACCACATTAACCTTCCCGAGATGATACAGAATGGTAATATCATAGTCCTTTAGCAGCTCCAACCATCTCCGCTGTCTCAAAGTTAGATCCTTTTGTTTGAACAAGTACCGGAGACTCTGATGATCCATAAATACCTGGCAAGACACATCATAGTGATAATGCCTCCAAATCTTCAATGCATGAATGATGGCTGCCAACTCCAAATAATGAAAAAGGTAGTTCTTCTCATGGAGCTTCAACTGGCGTGAAGCATAAGAAACCACTCTACCCTCATGCCTCGAGACTCACCCAATACCAATTCGAGAAGCATCCCAATACGCTATATAGGAGCCCAACGTTGAAGGCAAAACAAGAACCAGAGCTATGGTCAACGCAGTCTTGAGCTTCTGAAAGCTCTCCTCGCGCTCATTCGACCACCTGAATGGGGCACCCTTATGGGTAAATTTTGTCAAAGGTGCTGCTCTTTCAATTCCTTCAACTCAGCTGGTGCCATACGATACGGAGGAAGAGAAATGGGCTGAGTGCCCGACACTAAGTCAATACCAATGTCAATATCCCTGTCGGGTGGCATGCCCAGTAAGTCTGCAAGGAATACATCTGTAAAGTCTTGCACCATCGGAATAGAATCAATAGTAGGGGTATCCGCACCAACATCCCTCACAAAGGCCAAAATATGACAAACACCCCTCCCCAACCATCTCGTTGGCCTTGAGATAAGAAATCACCCTACTGGGAACATAATCTATAGAACTTCTCCACTCGATCCTTGGCAACCCCGGCATCGCCAGTGTCACGGTCTTAGCGTGACAATCCATAATGGCATGACATGGAAACAACTAGTCCATACCCAAAATCACGTCGAAGTCAACCATACTAAGTAATAAGAGATCAACTCTAGTCTCCAAACCCCCAATAGTCACTACACATGACTGATATACACTGTCCACAACAATAGTTCGCCAACGGGCGTAGATACATGAACAAGTGAAACAAAGGACTCAAGGGGCATATCCAAATAACGAGTAAAATAGGATGATACATAGGAATAAGTAGAACCAGGGTCAAATAATTTGGAAGCATCGGTGTGGCACACTGAGAAAATTCCTATGATCACTGCATCTGAAGCAACGACATCTAGCCTGGCACGAATAGCATAGAATCGACCCTAACCACCACCTGATCATCCTCCCTCTCTAGGGTGACCTCAGCTTCCTGGGCCCCACCCCGAGCTGGATGAGTGGGTGGTGTAACTGCTGGTGCTGGTATCATCGGCCGTGAACTCTTCCGTGAAAGCCCACTCAACAATCAAGGGCAATCCCTCTTGAGATGA
The DNA here is from genome assembly GCA_002018475.1 of Nicotiana obtusifolia. Classification (NCBI taxonomy): domain Eukaryota; kingdom Viridiplantae; phylum Streptophyta; class Magnoliopsida; order Solanales; family Solanaceae; genus Nicotiana; species Nicotiana obtusifolia. The sequence continues at coordinate 50,592 of MCJB01029230.1, read as the reverse complement.
CCCAAGTCTCCGCACTCAAAACAACCCCTCCTCTAATAGAGCTGCTACTCTTGATAACCTGAGGAACTGCTTGCGGAAACCTAAGTAGACGAGGCACGATGAGAACTCTACGCTAGAAATACACTGAATGATGACTGGCCCGAACGAGTACTGTAAGAATCGTGGCTAACTGATGCACCACGTTGAGCTAGATGAGCTATTTGAGCGGGCCTATAAGGACGACCACTACTGTGGTGGGACTGACCCCAGAAGAAATACCGATGAAACCACTCGAACCACGAGCCTCTTGGCCTCCATCTCCTCATGCTCTTGTCTACAAACCATCTCTAGCCGCCGAGCAATATCAACCACCTTGTCGAACCTAGCAGTTGATATACTCTTCCGAGTCATAACAAAATGCAACCGATAGGTGTGGCCATCATTGAACCTCTTAATCCACTCCTTATCAGTGGGAACCAACCAAACTACGTGGAGCCAACTCAGAAAACCTCATCTCATACCGGATCACAGACATGCTCTCCTGACGTAGCAGCTCAAATTGCATGCGCAACTCCTCTCTGCGGGTCTGTGGCATAACCCTCTTCAAGAAGAAAATAGAGAACTCATGCCATAAAAGTGGTGCTGCACCGAATGGCCTTCTACTCTCATAGGTCTCCTACCATCTGAAAGATGCCCTAGTCAACTGAATAGTAGTAAATGAGACCCCACTGAATTCCGAAATACCCACCGTGCGTAAAATGCGCTGGCACCTATCCAAGAAGTCATGAGCTTTCTCTACTCAGCACCGCTGAATGATGGAGGCTGGAGCCTTCCAAACCTCTCTAGTCTCTTCTACTCCTCATCACTCATAACGGGACACACCTGGGCCTGAGCTAGTATAACCGGCTGGACTGGTAGTACCCCCGGTGTCTGAAGACCCTACACCACCAATTTTGGAGTGCGGGCGGCGGGAGTCTGAGTACCTCCCCTGGCCTAAGAAGTGGCTGCTTTGGTCGGAACTGAAACCGCTTGGGCAAATGCTAGTGCAAACAGTCAATATCTAGGCCAAATCCTCCTGGAGGCCTGGAATCATAATAGGCACAGCTGGTGCTTGAGCTGGCCCCACCGGCTCAACCACATCTGGAACCTGCTCCTGAGCTGGAGCACTTGGTGGGTCCATAGGTACTGCTCTAGCTGCTGTACGAGCAGCACCTCGGCCTTTACCATGGCCTTGGCCTCTCATGGCCCTAGCTGGTTGTACTGGCGGCCATCCACCCGATCCGCTAGCACGTGTCCTCACCATTTGTGAGAGAATAGAATAACGAAAGTTTAGTTCCTGGAATCAAAAATTTGCATGACATGAATATAAGATGTGATGTTTTCCAAAGGGTTCAGCAGTCTATCGAAGATAAGTACAGACATATCCATACCGGTCCACAAGACTCTATTAAACCTGCTCATGACTCGTGAGACCTATGTAACCTAGGCTTCGATACCAACTTATCACAACCCAAAACTCAAGACCTATGTAACCTAGGCGCCGATACCAACTTATCAAAACCCAAAACTCAACCTGTCCTGATGGCACCTATCATGATACAAGACAAGCCGACAACTCACACGTACCAACAATTTCAATTTAAAATATACTAAAACAGGCTTAAATAAATGATTGTCTCATAAATATTGATGAAAATGCCTCAACTCATTACAAACGTTTTCCCAAAACCCTGGTGTCACTAAGTACATGAGCATCTATACAGTAGCACCGTCTAATACATCGTCTAAGAAAGTATAACATAATAATAAAAACGTAGAGATAGGGGAGGAAAGTCAAGGTCTGCGGACGCCAAAGTAGCTACCTTGATAATCTCCGAACAGGTAAAACTCCATGATCAACAACCACCGTGCCCGGTAATGCCTGGATCCGCACACTAGGTGTATCGTGTAGTATGACTACAACCAACTCAATAAGTATCACAAATAAATAAGGCGAGCTAAGAGAAGCTTAAATTATTGAGGATACTAGTTATTACGATGTAATTCAGCCTTTTTAGACCAGCACATCATAATATTTAAAAGTGTGTGCATGTGCACTGTTTCTCAAATACTCTGCTCAAATAGTATTATGGCATGTAGAGGAAGGAAACAAGTAAATCGGATAAATTAGCAAGAAAATACAAGTTCCACACACTGGACGGACAACTTACGTGCTACACAGAAAATGCATGTGCTAACAATAGAACCTGCACAGACAACTAATGTGCGACACGGACAACTCACGTGTCAATATTATCAATATATGGATCACGAACAACTCACGTGTTACACAGACAACTCATGTGCCGATAATATCAATACATGGATCCGCACGGACAACTCACGTGCCAATAACATAATCCGCCCAGCATAGCCGCATGCCCCAATCCAAACATATCATACATAAGCAATAAAACAAGTATATAGGTATATGATGAATGAAATAAGATTCTCATGTCCCTAGACTGGTGTAAATGACATGCCAAACTGTAGGCATGTGCAAAGTGTGCTATCAAGTTCAACCGGCAATTTCATTAATGAAATGCATTTATCAATTTCGTATAGGGGTTAAACCTCTATTGAGCCTCATCATGGCTATAATAGATCACATAAATTTATACAGCATGTGAGACATCATAGCCTAAAGCTTAACTGTCATTTCTAGGCTTATATGAGCCCGAGCACAACCCAAACAGGAATACATAATCCCAGTGCCCGTATATTAATATTTGTACCACTTGTTCCACTTCAAACTATGAAAGTGTATGTATTTTGAGAACTTATAAATGATGTAACTAATGGAAATGAATTGGTGTTACTCACGTGATCTTCTCCCGCTCTAATTAATGATATATGTGTTCTTTTTATTCATGAGTGAGTTCGGGCAGAAGGTATTGTACATGCTTGCTTGGCCGGAATATCTCGGTTGAGCACCGTTTGTGCTCCACGAGGTCGGGGCATGACAAAATCGTCACTCAAATCCCCAAATTTAACTATCCAATCCCTAGCCTAAAACTCCCAAAATCACCCCAAAAACACTCAAAGTAGGTGGGAAATTCAATGGGAAAACAATATTATTGCATAAAAATGATCAAGAGTGACATACCTCAATAAACCCCTCAAAATCCCTCTCAAAAATCGCCTTAGTCCAAGTTTGCAATCTCCAAAATGATAGAAATCACGAAGCCCTTGAATTTTATATTTGCCTAGTGCTTTCGCACCTGTGGGCCAAATTTGAGCACCTGCGGAATCGCTTCTGCGAAAATCACATAAGTCTACTAGGTTCGCACCTACGGAAGCGCTTGTGCGACCCCTCCATCCGCTTCTGCGGAGATAGCCCCCTTCTCCCATTTTCCACATATGCGGAGACTTTCTCGCACCTACGGGCACGCAGATGCGGAAGACCCCTCGCACCTGCATCACAACCCAAGCCAACCCAGCTCTGCTTCTGCGCCACATCATCCGCACCTGCAGCATCGCAGCTGCGGCTAATCCCCTCACCGGTGTGATCACAGCAGAAGGAAAAATTTCAGCAATGCTTCAAATCAAATTTTTTTTCATTAACCATCTGAAATGCACCCGAGGCCCCCGGGAGCTCAACCAAACATACCGACATGTCCTAAAATATGAGATGAACTTAGTCGAGGCATTAATTCACATCAAACAACATCAAAAACATGAATCGCACCCCAATTAAAGCCTAAATGAAAACTAAGAAATTCCAACTTCTACAATCGATGCCAAAACTTATCAAATGAAGTCCGATTGACCTCAAATTTTGCACACAAGTCCCAAATGACACAACAGACCTTTTCCAACTTTCAGAACAAAAATCCAAGCCCGGAAACCATAAAGTCAACTCTCGGTCAAACCTCTCAACTTTCTAAGCTTCTACTTTTCCTACTTTTGCCTTTTCAAGCCAAATTCAACTACATACCTCCAAATCACTATCCGGACATACTCCTAAGTCCAATATCACCCTACGAAGCTATCGGAATGATCAAAGCTCCATTCCAGAGTCTTTTTCACAGAAGTCAACATCTAGTCAACCTTTTCAACTTAAGCTTCTAACCTTGGGACTAAGTGTCCCAACTCATTCCAAAACAATCCCTGAACAAAACGAACCACCCAGCAAGTCACATAACGATAATTGACCATAAAATAAGCAGTAGAACGAGGCTATAACACTCAAAATGACCGCCGGGTCATTACAGGCGATTAGTTCTTCGTTAGCTAATTGTTATTCCTAGGATTCAACTTCAAAAATAGACTTTTTGAATTCAATCTATCTTTCATTTCTATCTTATTTTTGTTTCATTATCATCTTTTAGATTCTGCACGTTTCTTGATTTTCTTTAGTAATTGTTTAACTACTATTGTGTTGTTATCAAGTGGTATCAGCGCATAGGCTAATCAAGATTGAAATCTCGATAATCTTAGGAGGTTCTTGAGCAACAAAAAAACAACGAAAATCAGCCCAAAAAGTGTTATTGCTCATTATTATTTTTAGAAATCAAGTAGTAAGGTAACTTCTTTCCATATTCTTGATGGTTTTGGGTTTCCTAAATTCTTTTATTTTATTTTTCCTACTAACCTTCCTATTCTTCCTGGGTTTGATCCTTCACTTCCCTTTTCTAAGGGACTAGTAATGTTCTTATCAATAAGGTTGTGACTAGTAATGTTTATTAATAAATATAAAGGTTAACGACCAAGAGTTGTTTTGAATGGAAAAAGGCAAGATAGGTGAGAACATTAGAGGGAAAAGGACAAATTTAAAATATAAATTTTTCTTCTATTTTATGTCAAGATGTCTCAAATAGGTAGTTATAGTGAAAAGAGGTGAGCTATGAATCAACAACTTGAAAACTCGAACTTACAAAATACTGAATGAAAGGAAGACAATCATAAAGTTACTTTTCAAACAAGAGCTAAAGTGATGTCTGAGATTTGTGCCTTTAGAATTGAGAAAGAGTTTGGCTATAACTCAATTAGCACTTATATGCTTGAGAAATTGAACTTGCATTGTGTTGAGCATATTGAACCCTACATGTTGAGAGGAGTAAAGGTAGATAAAAGAGTGTTATTACTATTCTCTATTGTAAGGTATGAGGACGCGATCTGGTGTGATATGATTCCCATGAATAATTATCATGTCTTGTTGGGAAAGCCATGGTATTGTCATTAGAAGAGCTTCATATAACATGAAAAAAATAGATACTCTTTTAAGGTTAACGAAAATAAACTTATTCTTGGACCTTTGACTCCATCACAAATTTATGAAGATAAAAAGACTCTCAAAGAGAATATGGAAAAATATGAGAGAGAAAAGAATGAGAGGAGTAAGGGAGTGCATGTCAACATCCCAAGAGAGGAAAAATGAGAGGTTGTGTTGAGTGAAGAAAATGGGATGTCAAGTGAGAAAAAGACTGAGCTTAAGGGAAAAGAAAAGAAAGAAGGCAATGAGATAACAAAAGTCTGGGAGGTAGAGAGAGAAAAACAAGAGGATTTGAGTGAAGTAAAAGAAAACAAGAGGATTTGAGTGAAGAAAAAGAAAAAAACCTTAGTGAGAGAAAAGAGACTAAGGGTGAGGAGAAAGTTAGTCTTGTGATAAAAGCCAAAGAGAGTGTCAGCAAGAAAAAGTTTTCTTTACTTCCTAAGGCATTAACTATTTCTTGCTTTAGTTCTTGTGATTTTGTGCAGCCAAGTGTGGGAAGACCTTCTGAAAGGGGAGGTGAGGTGCAAGAGATAGTGGGAAAGGATCCAATTGGATTCCGACATAAATTTTGCAAAATCAATTCTTATGGTTTAATGTATTTTTGGAGGTAATGAACTATACTCTTATTTATTATGTTGGTGACTTTAATATTTTTGTGGATGATGATATTTTGATGCATATCAAGTAATTTGCTGTCTTTTGGGGCAAAAAGGCATAAAATTTATGAGAAGAGGCTTGCAAATGAGTTAAATGTTCTTTCTTTTCCTATTCAAATGTCTAATGAGTTTTCACATGATAAATTGTTACAATGTGATTTTTGTTGTGTGATGGGAAGTTATTCTTCCAGTCATGTTGATTGTGAGCCTATAAAAGTGTTTTCTACTAATAAAGAGGATATGCATGATTGCTGTGACGTTAGTGATAAAATACTCTTTCATGAACGTACTTATGGCTCTTTCTGTGACAGCTTGAGCAATTGTTTAGAAGCCGTTGATGTTGCGAATATTATTGGGAAAAGTTATAATCACGATTTCGAATGTATAAAATTTTAATTTTGGAATTTATGGGTTCTCTTGACCTTTCTGAGAATTTATGTGCTTCTTTGAATAACTTACATATAGAAGAATCCATGGGATTTATAATTAATACTTGGCTATATCATAAAAGTGTCTTATTCGATACATGTGGCAGAGATACTTTTGTTAAGTGGATGCATGTCCAATATTTAGTAATTTTTTTGGCATGCACTTGTTTGGACTATCTTATTGACAAGATCGCATGGAAAATTAATTACATAGTGCATATAAGAGAGGTTTTTATTGGACAAATCCAAGTAGACGAATTTTATTAGGATGAATATGTCCATATGCTTTATAAGGGATTATTTATATCTATTAGGCTTAATATGGATAAGTTGATAGATGGTCACTATCTTGTTTTGTTCCTACCATTTTTTCAGATTAATGGATGTCATTTACTAGTGCGTGTCTTCTTTTTCTTGCAAGGTCAAAATTTGAGGACGTATTTTCTTCAAGAAGACAGGTATGATAGAATCCCCGGAAGATCAACTCTATTCAAGGACAAGGACGATGCTTTGGAATCTCAAAAAGGGCCCTTAACAAGATCTCAAGCTAAAAAGTGGCAAAACATGGTCATTGGATTTCAGAAGCAAATAACGAAGTTGTTATTTCGGAGGAGGAGCTCAAGGGTAAAGGATATGAGTTGTATAGGTGTTATAATTAATTTATGGCCCAAATTCATGTCCAATAAGAGGTGGATTAGATTCCAAGAGACATCCTCTGAAGAAGGTCCAAATCAAGCCGCTATTGGACTTATTTGGCACCTAAAATGTGTCCAAACTTTCAGCCCAAGAAATACTACATAAAGCCACTTTTTTACAACATAAAATGGACTTACATGATGTCCAAGAAGGGTAAAATAGGCGTTCTAGAAGTTGAGTGCAAGTTGGTACCAAGTTGCTTGCAAATTTCCTTCAAGATTTCCAAGATTTTCAAGATCCTATCCAAGATTAGCTGGGGACTTTTAAGATTCAAACCTAGATTGGTTTAAATATTTCTATTTAATTTTGTACTAGATATATTGCGTTCCTAAGTAGTTAAGTTTATGTTTTCCTTTTCCTAAGATTTTTTGAATTTCTTTGCAAGATTGAATTAGTTTTTGTTTCCTGGTGTTTTTCCTTTTCCTAAGGTAGTTGGACTTGTTGCCCAAAGTAGTTTAGGACTTTATTTCCTTGTTTTTTAGCCTTAATTTCATGAACCCCTCTACCTATATAAGGGGTGTCTTTTTTTTTTATAGACTTAGATTATCATTGTCACGACCCCAATTTTCCTCCGTAGGGTGTCGTGACGGCTCATAATCTCTAAGACTATGTAAGCCTAACACTTACTAAAATAATGATAGAATATAACCAAAGCATCTATTAAATGTGAAACAGAAAATTCTATAATAAGCCAACAATCATAGCATGATGCAGTATCCCAAAATCGGTACAATAAGTCATGAGCCGTCACGACCCGAATCTCACATGTTATGATGTCGTCTATCGCAATACTAGGCAAGCCGACAACCACAATAAACAAAACATTCTTTATGTTTGAAAACATAATAAAAAAATCTTAAGAGTAAAATCTCATAAATACTGATAAGAAAATACCGCGACTCAACACAACATTCTCCAAAATCTAGGTGTCACTGAGTACATGAGTGTCTATAAAATATATGGTCTGAAACGCTGTCTAGGAAGATAGAACAGTATAAATGACACTATAGAAAAAGGAGGAGAGTCAAGGTCCGCGGACGCCAAGCAGCTACCATGATAGTCTCCGAACTAAATAAGCTCCAACACTAGCAAGCTCCGTGTCCGGAAGTAGCTGGATCTGCACACGAAGTGCAAAGTGTAGTATGAGTACAACCAACTCAATAAGTATCGTAAATAAACATGGCAAGGTAGGAGATGCATAAATTATTAATGGTACTAGCTATCACCTGTGTAATTCCATCTTTTAAACTGGCACCGAACAATATTGAAAACTAACTCATCAAGATTCGTGAGAAAACATCTGTGAGTGCATGTGTATAGTTTCTCAAGTACTCTACTCCGACAATATCATGGCATGTATAGGTAATAAGTAGTTACATCAGACAAATGATCATGGAAATGCACCGTCACGACCCAAGCCGGAGGGCCATGACTAGCACCCGGGCTATACTTGCCGAGCACCAATGCACATTTTATCTAACCTTTATTATTATCTATAAGGGTCGATGAGATTAGTATAAATGGTAGACATGAATCCTAAACAACCAACAATGACAGATAATGGCATGAACATATATATTATGAACCGACAAGGCTGTTATGAAGTTACGTATAAGGTACGAGCTAACAAGCTGCCATGAGAGACTATACAACAAAAATTAGTCGACAAGCCAATCCAAATTATACATGAGTCGACACCTGTCTATGAGCCTCTAAAGGAACATAAGTGCTGCCACATTGCCGGAACAGGGCCTCTCCATACCCATAGCGCCTATAACAAAAATACATACCAAGACCACAGCAAGTCTAGAGAAGGGATCTCGCCAATAACCGCTGAACTATGCAGCCTACTGTGGTGGGTGAGCTTCGCCTACCTGTCTATCAGAACCTGATGCACGACATGCAGCGCCCGCAAATAAAAGGACGTCAGTACGAATAAAGTACTGAGTATGGAAGGCAGGAAAGCATAAGTAAGAACGATAATGTAAAAAGGGATAGAGAATATACAACTGTAACATCTAGGTACTCTGAGGGCAATTGACATGAATGCATGATGCATATATATATATATATATATATATATATATATAGATATATATATATACACATAAACTTTTAAAACATACGCCTCTGGGCATCATTATCATCATATCGTACCCGGCCCTAATAGGCTCGGTAAAAACGTACCCGACCATCGTAAGGCTCAATAAAATCATACCCGGCCACGTGGAGCTCGGTAAAATCCAACTGATCTGTGGTTGCACAATAGGTGCCGTACTCGGCCGACTATAGCGCAGCTCGGTAGAGTAAAATAGATACATATATATGATGCTTGCTGGACTCATTGGAATCACATTTTGAATCTTTCGGAGTGACGTAAGGTCGGTATCCTCCGTACACATTTATTAGGATTAAATCTTCATTAAGAATCTTATAAAAATTAGGAAGTACCAACAGCATGATAAGATAAGAATAAGAGAAGTAACATCAACATCAATCGTTCCATAAGAAGGGAAACAATGTAAGCACTGCTAGTCTCTAAGAGTGGAGTATCTTTAGAAGCTCGTTCATTACATTACGCACAATCGAAGTCATGCAAAAGAAGGAAAGGGATAGCCTCACATATTGTATATACTGCCGAATCTCAAGCTATGAAAATGCCACGACTCCTTAGTCTACAATAAGAGAAATGACATTATCGTCATCGTTTAAGAGTCGTAACTATTATGTATCAATCGTAACCTATTTTATGATGAAACAGACATCGCCTCCCCTATTTATATGACTTCCCACAAGTTAAAACAATCACCAAACAGCCCAAACAACATCAATAACAATAATAATTAGCCTCCCAAAACAGTCCACAAACCAACAACATTACTAATAAGCCTTTCGACATATATCTCACAAGTTGTAGCTTCAACGACTTAGCCGTAACATGGATAATCTAAAATACATGTCAGGTAAGAGGTTCCTTACCTTTAAACAGAAATAAAAACTCGAATTTGACCTTAATAGACAACGAAATATCCCTCCAATGCTGCCACAAGAACAAGGAAGCGAACCTAGCAATTAATTAGGGTTTTTCGGCACTAGAATCACTTTGGAAGGCTTGAAATCACATAGGGTTGATATTAAAGCTTGAGGGAGTATTTAACAGAACATAAACAACTTAAAACAACCTCCCACACGAGCTGGAACAACACAAAAATCAGCAACAACAAGAAGAACAAGAAACTTACTAGCGCCACGGGATTCCCAACACTTGATTTGTGTTGTTTGTCCTTTGTTTTAACCACTCGTATACACCCTTGTATCATTTAAGACCAATAGGACTAAATTCTTATCATCTCAAAGATAATCTCTTCTCGGACCTACGTAGACTTACTTACGGCGTAAACTAACGTATACAAATATGGGTTATAACACCCTCCCCCCCTTAGGAACATTCGTCCTCGAATGTAAGGGTTTACGGGGAGTCTAACTCATCGTGGATTTCTGACGGATATTTTCGACTGAGTTTCCTCTATAAAATGGACACTAGCCAAACTTGCAAGCAGTTAAACCCAACCTATGGCCTTACAAGGCTACGCAAAGCATTATAGATATGTACATTCTCTGCATATCACCATTTTGTATTAAGAAAGAGTGTTCTCAAGTTATTGCTTACCTAATAGAGACGTTTCTCCTTCTAATGCGTCATGCGTTCCCCCCACATCCTCGTTATCTTCATTCTGGAACAGGTAAGGGTATTTAGACTTCATCTCATCTTCTGCTTCCCATGTCATTTCATTTGTATTATTGTTCCTCCACAATACTTTAACGGAAGCTACATCCCTTATTCTCAGCTTGCAGACTTGTCGATCTAATATAGCCACTGGCATTTCTTCATATGACAGATCCTTCGTAACTTGTACATCTTTGATAGGGACGGCCCGAGAAGGGTCTCTAATACATTTCGTCAACATAGATACATGGAATACCAGGTGGAAAAATTCCAATTCGGATGGCAATTCTAACTCATAAGCAACCTATCCAATCCGTTGAGGAATTTTTTACGGCCCGATATACCGGATTCAGTTTACCCTTCTTCCAGAATCGCATAACACCCTTCATCGGTAAGATCTTCAGGAAAACCCAATCACCAACCTCAAATTCCAGGTCACGATGTCGGACATCGGAAAAAGATTGTTTCCTGCTTTGTACCGCCTTCAGTCGCTCTTGTATCACTTTCACCTTCTCAATGGCTTGGTGAATCAAATCTGGCCCATACAATTCCGTCTCACCGACTTCGAACCATCCAACTGGTGATCTACATCTCCTCCCGTATGGTGCCTCGTATGGGGCCATTTTAATACTGGAATGGTAGCTATTATCGTAGGCAAATTCTATGAGTGCAGGATGATCATCCAAGTTCCCCTTGAAATCTAGAACACATGCTCGTAGCATATCTTCAAGTGTCTGAATGGTACATTAAGCCTGTCCGTCAGTCTGCGGATGGAATGCCGTGCTGAGATTTACTTGTGTGTCTAAACCCTTCTGAAAAGACCTCCAAAAGTTAGCCGTAAATTGAGCTCCTCCGTCTGATATAATAGATAATGGCACACCATGAAGCCTAACAATCTCCTTGATATACAACTTCGCATAATCTTCGGCTATGTAAGTTGTCTTAACCGGCAGAAAATGGGCACATTTTGTAAGTCGATCAACTATCACCTAGATGGAGTCAAACTTATGATAAGAGCGAGGTAATCCCATAATGAAGTCCAAATTAATCACCTCCTATTTCCAAGTCGCAATCTCTATATTCTGAATCAATCCATCGGGTTTCTGATGCTCAATCTTTACTTGTTGACAATTTGGGCACTGGGCTACAAATTCTGCAATAGACTTCTTCATGTTGTCCCACCAATACTGCTCCTTAATGTCATGATACATCTTTGTCAAATCGGGATGGATGGAATATCGGGACTGATGAATCACAATCATAATTTTCTCTCGCAACCCAGCTACATTAGGCACACATAATCGGCCCTGGTATCTTAGTGCCCCATCTCCTCCAATCTCAAAAGCCGTAATTTTACACCGGTGAACGTGCTCTCTCTATCTTACTAAGGTAGGATCTTCATATTGCCGTTCTTTTACCTCGGTTACCAAAGATGATTCTGACGTATTCTGTATAGTAACACCTCCATCATCAGAGTCTAACAATCTGATTCTCATATTGGCTAGCTGATGAAGCTCTTTAGTCAACCCCTGTCTACTTAGATCAATGTGTACTAGGCTTCCCATTGACTTACGACTGAGAGCGTCCACCACAACATTGGCTTTACTAGGATGGTACAATATCTCGACGTAGTAATCTTTCAGTAATTCAAGCCAATGCCGCTGTCTTAAATTCAACTCCTTCTGCTTGAACATGTATTGTAAACTCTTATGATCTGTATAGATGTGAACATGGACACCATATAAGTAGTGCCGCCATATGTTTAATGCATATATCACTGCAGCCAATTCCAAATCATGAGTCGGGTAATTATTTTCATTCTTTTTTAATTGTCTTGATGCATAAGCAACCACCTTCCCACGTTGCATCAATACACACCCCAAACCTACACCTGAAGCATCACAATATACCACATACCCTTCTGTTCCTTCTGGGAGAGTAAGCACTGGCGCGGAGGTCAACCGATTCTTTAGCTCCTGGAAACTACATTTACAAGTGTCGGACCATTGGAACTTGGTAGCATTCCGTGTCAACTTAGTCAATGGGGATGATATAGAGGAAAACCCTTCTACAAACTTCCTACAATATCCTGCTAGCCCTAGAAAACTGCGGACTTCTGACGGTGTTGTAGGTCTTGGCTAATTTTTCACTGCATCGATCTTTTGAATGCCAACACTAATACCCTCGTCAGATATCACATGGCTAAGGAATTCTACTGAGTTTAGCAAGAATTCACATTTGGAGAGCTTAGCATACAACTTACGATCCCGAAGGGTTTGTAATACTATCTGCAAGTGGCCCATATGTTTTGTCTCTGAACGAGAATACACCAGAATGTCATCAATGAATACAACCACGAACGCATCGAGATAGGGCCTGAATATACTATTCATGAGATCCATAAAAGCTACTGGGGCATTTGTTAGCCCGAACAACATTACCAAGAACTCAAAATGCCCATATCTTGTCCGGAAGGTTATTTTTGGAATATCCTTCTCCTTGACCCTCACCTGATGATACCTTGAACGTAAGTCAATCTTGGAAAAATACTTGGCACCCCGGAGTTGGTCAAACAGGTCGTCAATCCTTGGAAGTGGATATTTGTTCTTTATAGTAAACTGATTCAACTGTCGCTAATCGATACACATCATTAACGACCCATCTTTCTTCCGCACGAACAAGACTAGCGTACCCCAAGGTGAAGTGTTAGGCCTAATGAAGCACTTATCCAGCAAGTCCTTCAACTACACCTTCAACTATCGCAACTCTGCTGGGGCCATCCTGTATGGAGGGATAGAGATCGGTTGAGTCTCAGGAAACACATCAATGCTAAACTCTATCTCCCTTTCAGGAGGAAGACCTGGGAGTTCATCTGGAAATTCATTGACCACGGGGATTGATTGTAGAGTAGGCGGCTTCGCCTCCGCCTCCTTAACGTGAACGAGATGATAAATTTAACCCTTTGAGATCATCTTCCTTGTCTTAAGATAGGAAATAAACATACCTTTCGGCGTAGCAATGTTCCCCTTCCATTCGATGACGGATTCATCAGGAAACTGAAACCTAACCACCTTCATACGATAATCAACATTTGCATAGCATGAGGCCAACCAGTCCATTCCCATTATCACATCGAAATCAACCATTTCGAACTCAAATAAATTCGCCAAGGTTTGACGACTACAAATCATCGATGTACAACCTCTACATACCCTTATAGCAATCACTGATTCTCCTATTGGAGTAGATACCGCAAGTGGTCTACTTATTAATTCAGGTTTGACGCCAAAACTTATTAGTCACAAAGGGTGTAACATATGATAATGTAGATCCCGGATCAATCAACGCATATACATCATAAAAAAACACAGACAATATACCTGTAACAACATCCGGAGATGACTCGAAATCCTGTCGACCTACTAGAGCATATGTTCAATTTTGAGTACCACTCGAAATCGGCAGTGCACCTTTACCTCTACCACAACCTGTCGACTGCTGAAACCCCGTGCTGGAGGTCAAACTGATGAGGAAGAACTAGACACAGATCCAGTCGGCTGAGCCATACCACCACCTCCTCTTTTCGAACAATCCCGCCTCATATGGCCAGGCTGTCCGCAAGAATAGCATGCATTGGAACCTTGACGACACAGTCCAAAGTGGGCCTTGCCACACTGATCACGACGAGGTGTTGGGGGTCTCTTCTAGCTAGTATCCCTATGATATTGTGAGCCTGATGCACGCGAACTCTGACCTGAACCATAATAGATAAATTGATCATACTGAGGCCTCTGAAAGCGTGGAGGAGCACTAGCTACAGGTGGCGCCAAACTCCTCGAAGACTTGGGCCTGACACTACCTCTGAAGTCACCAGAATACCCTGCAAATCTCGCCCTCTTATGCTGGCCCCTATCCTGCTCCCTGTCTGCTCATTGCTGGCGGTTACGATCCTCTATGTGTGGGCATAAGCCTGAGTACGGGAAATATACGTGCCCTCTATCAAGGAGGCTGTCGTGCACTCATTTATCTTATGTGTTCCCGATCCGTTCGTGAACAGGTGCACCCTATCGCTCATTTCGGCCACTATATGGGGAGCATACCTTGCTAAAGAATCAAACTGCATACTATACTCTCGTACACTCATATTACCCTGTCGAAGGTTCAAGAACTTATCAGCTCTAGCTCGTCGTATCTCAACTGGCAGGTAGTGACGAAGAAAGGCCTTAGATAATTCCTTCCACACAGGTGGAGGAGCGTTCGGACCCCTAGATATTTCCCAACTATCATACCAGAAAACTGCTAAATCCCGCAACCGATAACAAGCCAACTCTACTGCCTCCGTGTCACTAGTATGCATAACCCGCAGTGTACGATGAACCTGATCAATAAAGTTCTGCGGGTCCTCCTTGGGGTCTGATCCGGTAAACACTGGAGGATCTAGATTAATAGAATCACGAGCTCTTGCACTAACCGGTTTATCTGCAGCACCGGTATTCTGCCTCTGAGCCTGAGAAGCTACCAAGATAGTCAACAACTGTACCACAGTCTACATATCCTGATCTGTAGTACCAGATGGAGGAATTGGAGATGCTGGGTGCCTTCTAATATCCTCTAGAGGAGAAAGAGTAAATAAGGTCTGAGACGGCATCTCACTCTGAGGCTCACTTTGGCCTGCTCTGGCGGGAGGCACCTGACTGATACCCTCTCCAACAGCTTTATCAAGGTGTCTACTAATCACTTGCATCCTAGTCGTAGGCATCGCTGAAAAGAACATGGTGAATATTAGAGACAAATGCATACGACTCATCTCTGCGCACGACCTACATTCAGGAAAATGGTAACAACCCCAAATGTCATGCAGCCTCCTGATTATTAATGTGGCGCAGCTACACATCCATAATCAAGACTCTACTAGACACGGCTCATAGCCAACCCCTAGGACAGACTTGCTCTGATACCACGTTTGTCACGGCTCATAGACAACCCCTAGGACAGACTTGCTCTTATACCACATTCGTCACGACCCAAGCTGGAGGGCCATGACTGGCACCCGGGCCATACTTGCCGAGCACTAATGCATATTTTATCTAACCTTTCTTATTATCTATAAAGGCCGATGCGATCAGTATAAATGGTAGACATGAATCCTAAACAACCAACAATGACAGATAATGGCATGAACATATATATCATGAGCCGACAAGGCTGTCATGAAGCTACGTATAAGGTACGAGCTAACAAGCTGCCATGAGAGACTATACAACAAAAATAAGTCGACAAGCCAATCCAAATTGTCCATGAGTCGACGCCTGTCTATGAGCTTCTAAAGGAACATAAGTGCTTCAACGTTGCCGCAACAGGGCCTCGACATACTCATAACGCCTATAACAAAAGTGCATACCAAGACCACGGCAAGTTCGGAGAAGGGATCTCGCCAATAACCGCTGAACTGGACAGCCTACTGTGGTGGAGGAACTTCGCCTACCTGTCTATCAGGACCTGCAGCACGACATGCAGCATCCACAAATAAAAGGACGTCAGTACGAATAAAGTACTAAGTATGTAAGGCAGAAAAGCATAAGTAAGAACAATAATGTAAAAAGGGATATAGAATATACAACCTGTAACATATATATATATATATAAACTTTTAAAACATACGCCTTTGTGGGCATCATTATCATCATATCGTACCCGGCCCTAATAAGCTCGGTAAAAACGTACCCGGTCATCATAAGGCTCGGTAGAATCATACCCGGCCACGTAGAGCTCAGTAAAACCCAACTGATCAGTGGTTGCACAATAGGTGTCGTACCCGGCCGACTTTAGCGCGGCTCGGTATAGTAAAATAGATACATATATATATGATGCGTGCTGGACTCATTGGAATCACATTTTGAACCTTTCGGTGTGACATAAGGTCGGTATCCTCCGTACACATTTATTAGGATTAAATCTTCATTGAGAATCTTATAAGAATCATGAAGTACCAACAACATTGATAACATAAGAATAAGAGAAGTAACATCAACATCAATCGTTCGATAAGAAGGGAAACAATGTAAGTACTGCTAGTCTCTAAGAGTGGAGTATCTTTAGAAGCTCGGTCATTACATTACGCACAATCGAAGTCATGCAAAAGAAGAAAAGGGATAGCCTCACATATTGTATATACTGCCGAATCTCAAGCTATGAAAATGCCACGACTCCTTAGTCTACAATAAGAGAAATGACATTATCGTCATCGTTTAAGCGTCGTAACTATTATGTATCAATCGTAACCTATTTTACGATGAAATGGACAGCGCCTCCCCTATTTATATGACTTACCACAAGTTAAAACAATCACCAAACAGCCCAAACAACATCAATAACAATAATAATTAGCCTCCCAAAACAGTCCACAAACCAACAACATTACTAATAAGCCTTTCGACATATATCTCACAAGTTGTAGCTTCAACGACTTAGCCGTAACTTGGATAATCTAAAATACATGTCAGATAAGAGGTTACTTACCTTTAAAAAGAAATAAAAACTCCAATTTGACCTTAATTGACCATGATATATCCCTCCATTGCTGCCACAAGAACAAGGAAGCGAAGCTAGCAATCAATTAGGGTTTTTCGGCACTAGAATCACTTTGGAAGGCTTGAAATCTCCTAGGGTAGATATTAGCGCTTGAGGGAGTATTTTACAGAACATAAACAACTTTAAACAACCTCCCACACGAGTTGGAACAACACAAAAATCAGCAACAACAAGAAGAACAAGAAACTTACTAGCACCACGGGATTCCTGACACTTGATTTGTGTTGTTTGCCCTTTGTTTTAGTCTTGGATCATGAGAGAACCTTGAGAGAGTGTTCTTAGGGTTATAAGGTCGGCATATACTGAAAAATAATAACTTAAAACGGGGTTGAGTCGTGTTATATACACCTACAAGTCTTAACCGCCTATGTGGGCCCCACAAAGAGCTGCTTGGCGCTGTCTTGCGAAAACGCGAATATCTCTCAACTCGGAGATTGTATCGACAAAAGGTTTAATGAATTAGAAAGTAGACTCATATACCTTGAATTTAGTGGGTAGATCGCCCCGTAATTCGAAATAAATTGGGAGAAAAGCTTAGTGACATTTGACCTAAAGTATGAGTAAAATTATGATCGTAAGTTGCGACAACGTTTGTCGACTTTCGCTTCACAACTCGTTTGACTTCAAGACTTATGAAATGGATATTATATGATTCAAATACCATAAAACATAACCTCTTGGTAATATTAGTTACCTCTAGATTTACCCGAAAATACGAGTTACAACATCCTTGATTCGTTTAACTTATAGTACTAGTTAACCACTCGTATATACCCTTGTATCATTTAAGACCAATAGGACTAGATTCTTATCATCTCAAAGATTATCTCTTCTCGGACCTACGTAGACTAACTTACGGCGTAAACTAACGTATGCAAATATGGTTATAACATGCACATGCTGCACACGTTGCACAGACAACTCACGTGCTAAAAATAAAACCCGCAGAAACAACTCACGTGCTTCACGGACAACTCACGTGCTGCACGGACAACTCACGTGCCAATAACAGACAACTCACGTGCCAATAACACAATCCGCCGGTATGGTCACAGGCCTCCCGTCCAAATATATCGTACAGGAGCAAATAAACAAGTATACATGTATGTAATGAATGAATAACAATTCTCATACTCCTGGACTGGTATAAATGACACGCTAACATGTAGGCATGTGCAAAGTGTGCTATCATAGCTCACATCGGAAATTTCATTACTGAAAATGCATTTATCAAGTTCAATCAGGGATAAAACGTCTATGTAACCTCAGCATGGCTCAAATAGATCACATAAACTGTTACGAACATGAGAAATATCACTTAATAGTCAATTCTAGGCTTATAAGAGCCCGAGCACAACCCGAGCATGAATAAATGACCCCGGTGCCCCCACATGGGTTCATCCCCACGCATGTGTGCACCCAATAGCGCGTAGCTATTGCAACAATTCAGGCAAGCAGTTCCTCAACCTAGTTTAAATAAGACACTTACCTCGAGCAAATTAAATCAATCCGCTAGAAGACCCTTCCTACGCGTATCGACCTCCGGAATGCTCGAATCTAGCCAAAATAACGTATTACTATCAATAAAAGTTATAGGAATTGATTCTAATTAATAAAACTACAATCTTTAACTAAGTTCAAAAAGCCAACCCTGGGCCCATGTCTTGAAATCCTACAAAAATTACAAAATCCGAACAGCCATTCAACCACGAGTCCAACCATATCACAATTTCTCAAATCTTACACCAAAACGACATTCAAATTCCCAAAATTCGGCCTAAGAAGTTTCATCAATTTTCCCAAAATTTTCCAACTGCACTCACTAATTCAATGACGAAAATAATGATGGAATCATGTAATACAGCTAAAACCGAATTAGAATCACTTACCCCAATCAACTCCTTGGAAATCCCTTCAAGAATCACCCAAATCTAAGGTCTCTAGCTCAAAATATGAAAAATGGATTCAAACCCTCATTTTTTGAAATTTAACACTGCTGCCCAATGATTACTCTTGGCGATCGCAAAAAGTCCCTCGTGATCGCGAAGAACAAAACAAAGCTGCCCCCTAAATGGCCTTCGCGAACGCGATTGACTCCACACAAACGCGATTCATAGATTCACAAACCGACGCGATCCCGAACATCTTCACGCGATCGTGAAGAACAACTTCGCGTGACCCCCTACTGCCTCACTTCCTTCTACGCAAACACGATCCACTATACGCGTTCGCGAAGCACAAGCTTTTCAACTCTGTGATTGCAACCCTCACTCTACGAGCACGAAGAAGAAAAACCCAACAGCCCACAAAAACCCTTCGCGATCACGCACCTAACCTCGCGATTGCATAGAAGGAAACCAGATCACATAACTTCAGCAAACTTCATCAATGTTCAAAGTCCAATTCCACCTTGTTAACCATCTGAAATCCACGCGAGGCCCTCGGGATTTCAATCGAACATACCAACAAGTCTTAAAACACGATACGAACTCAGTCGAGGCCTCAAATCACATCAAACAACATCAAAAACACGAATCGCGCCCTAATTCAAGCCTAATGAAAACTAATGAATTCCAACATCTACAATCGACGCCGAAACCTATCAAATCAACTCCAGTTAACCTCAAATTTTGCACACAAGTCATAAATGACACAATGGACCTATTCCAACTTCCAGAACCAATATCTGAGCCCGGTAACCTCAAAGTTAACTCTCGATCAAACTTCTCAATTTTCCAAACTTCTAATTTTTCAACTTTCGCCAATTCAGGCCAGAATCAGTTATGGACCTCCAAATCACTATTCGGACACACTCTTAAGTCCAAAATGACCCTACGGAGCTATCAGAACCGTCAAAACTCCATTCCAGAGACATTTACATATAAGTCAACATTCGGCCAACTCTTTCAACTTAGGCTTCCAACCTTGGGACTACGGGTCCCAATCCATTTCGAAACATCCTCGGAACCAAAGCAAGTACCCCGTCAAGTTACAAAACAACAATTGAGCATAGAATAAGCAATAAATGCGGGACTGGGGCTACAAAACTGAAAACGACCGGTCGAAAGAGATAGCATGTCAATAAAAGAGGCAACAACTTCAATTAAGGCACATAAGCCAAAGACACCATCTCAACCACAGATTATTCCTTCCACTAATGCTGATAAGCCTTAAATATTAAATTTCCACATCTACCAAGGGCCCTATTATCACAAACACACCGTAAAATCCTCAACTAGCTACAATAGCTAATGCATATACCCAAAAAGTACAACTACATGACATAACACCTCATCAATATGACCATAGCAACAACTCTGACCGCAATAGCAGTCCATTACCAAACCCGATACCGGCAAATAGACTCATATTGACTAGAACGTTGTTCCAAACCTTCAAAATGCTAAAAATAATGCAAGAAACATGTGAAGCTCATAACTACTCATCCGATCAACTACCCACCTCAAACGCCATCTGGGCAGACACATTGCAATCCAAACCCAACAAGCACAACTTTAATGTGACTGACTATAAAAGGAGGAACACATGAGAGAACCGTCAAACAAGACAAATAGGCACAACTCCTCACAGATACCATATTGCGGATCCAATCCACAAGGAAGATGCAAGACTCACGCAACAACCACAACAGACCTTACCTTAATATTAACAAGAATACTAGGTCCCCAACCTTAATTGGAACCACAAGTAGAATAAACATCTCATCAACTAAGACACACTACCAACAAACCCCCTAGATCCAAAACCACAACACGAAACAAACTTCTCATACCTGTAGAACACACAGATCATAAATCATGGCCATACAACCCAGGAATCACATCAAAACCTACTATATGTAATTAACAGAATGTTCATCCAAGTCTCATGACCTACCATTGCGACAAAACCAGAACGATAGATACTGCCTATCATAATAAAATTCTCAACTGGCCTGAACACATGAACATAGTACAAGAATCGAAAAACACAACCATATATGAAGCAAGGTAGGATGAATCTTACCAATAAATGGGACTGGATAAAAGTGACCCAAAAGCATCTCTATAGTCAACCGAAATCGTACCTGTAATGACATCATCTGGTGCATCAGCCTCGGCCCAACCCGAAAGAGCATAATCATGGGCCTAGCCTCCCCCTCTAGGGCGACCTCTACCTACCTAACCTCCACCCCAAACTGGCGGTTAGGTATAGTGGCAACTGGAAAAAAGTTCATAATGTGAGTACCTAGCTGTGACACATCTGTCCGGAGTCTGGAACGATCTCTCACCATGTGGCTGGTATCTCTACACTCAAAGCAACCTGTCCGCTAAGGTAGCTGTGGAAGTTGTCCGGTACAGGTGCTCTGAGACCTATGGATATTTGAAACATCTCGCGAAGCCTGAAGTGCAAACTGGACTGGCTGACCCATAAAACCTCTACCATGAGGTACCCTACCTCCAAACTAAGGACCAGTAGATCCTCCCGGTCCACGAGGCCTCTTAGCCTCCCTGTCCTCTCTCTCCTGACCCCACATACCCTCTAATCTGCGAGCGATCTCTAGCACCTGCTGAAACGGAACATTCGTCTCCAACTCTCGAGCCATGCTGAATTAGATACCACAACTAAGCCCCTCAATAAACCTGCTGACTCACTCTCTAACTGTATAAACCAAAGTAGGTACATGCCTGTATAAATCACTAAATCTAATAGCATACATTGACACTGACATAGCACCCTGGAGCAGCTGCTCAAACATCGTGCCCGCATGCACCACGAATGGTCAGGGGAACAAACTCTCTCAAGAACATCTTTAAAAACTACGTCCATGAAAGTAAAGCTGCATCGACTGGGCTACCCTCCTCCTAAACCCACCACTATTGATACGCTGCTCCCTACACCTGGAATGTAGTAAAAGAAACCCCATTCGTCTCCACAATACCGATGGTGTAAAGAATATGGCGGCACTCCTCAAGAAAACCATGTGCATCCTCTGAAGCCAAACCACTAAAAGTAGGATGGTGATATTTCTTGAACCTCGCAAATCTAAGTTGTTCCTCCTCAGATGTTGCTGCCCTAACTATGGGTTGAAACGGAACAACTGGTTGTGCTGGCATGACACCTAGAACCTAACCGATGTGGACTCGCTATGCTAGAATATGGGCGGCAGGAGTTTGAGCTCCTCCGCCGGTCTATGAAGTAGCTGGTGCAACCGGAATCAATCCCGCCTAAGCCAATGTACCAAACATGCTCCGGAACTGTGCTAAGTCTCTTGAAGTCCTGGTGTAGCAACAGGCGCCTCCGGTGCCTGTCTACCTATCGTAGCTACTAGTGGCTCCTCAGCTGCTCTAGCAAGTGCTTTAGCTGTAGAGCGTGCTCCTCCTCGGCCTCTACCTCTGCCTCTTCCCTGGACCCTACTAATACTGGCTCTTGGGGCAGCATCATCAGTAACGGCAACTCATGTTCTCACTATCTATGAGAGAACAGAATGACAAAACCTCAACTCCAAAATCAAAAAACTCGCATGATAGGAATGAATAAGCGAGGTTTTCCTAATAGTTCTGTAGCCTCTCGAAGATAGGTACATATGTCTCTATACCAATTCGTAAGACTCTACTAAACTCGCTTATGACTTGTAGCATCTATGAACCTGGAGCTCTGATACCAAACTTGTCACGACCTTAATTCCCTCCCTAGGATGTCGTGATGGAACCTAGTCTCTAGGACTAGATAAGCTTAACAGTTACCAAATTAATGACGGAAGTTAACCAAAATATCTAATAAACACGAAACAGAAAAATTCTATTGTAACGCAACAATCCCAGCATGATACAGTATCCTAAAACTGGTTTTACAAGTTATAAGTCTATTGAGTTTACTAGAAAATCTCTAAGTACAGCTTTTTGTGAATTGAAAGAAACAGTACAAGCAAAAATTTCAGAAGGTGACTCCGAGACCTGCGAACGCGACGACATGTATACCTTGAAATCTCTGCAGCAATACTTGATCTGCTATTTACTGATCAACAAGCTCCAAGGTACCTTGATCTGCACCAAAATGTGCAGAAAGAACAGCATGAGTACACCATAGTAGTACCTAGTAAGTATCATGAGTAACCTCGGTGGTGTAGTGACGAGGAAAATCAAGACACCTACTAGACATAATGACATGTACAAGTAAAAATGTGTAACGAACAAGGAACAATACCAGTATAAGGCTAAGCATGGTAACTGACTATAATACTTGCAACAGAAAACTAGAAGCAATACTTATCAACAAGGAACAAACTGGTAATAACACCGTAGGGTAAGCGGGATACAGTTAAGTTTGGTGAAACCAAGTAAGGAAAACAAGTAACAACTTAATAAGAACAACCACTTTCACATGAGATATATTCAAGAATTTCCCCGAGGTACCACACCTCATAATCACAAGTTCACGGGTCCAAAATCAATTGGCATCTTGTGCCCACATTACAATTCACAATCGCACGGACAACTCACGTGTTGTACGGACAACTCACGTGCCAATACTATTAATACCTCATATGTGCACGAACAATTCACGTGCTAAGGGAGTGACAATATCTCATATCCGCACGAACAACTCACGTGCCAACAATAATAATGACTTATAACCGCATGGACAACTCACGTGCCAACACTAATAATGACTAATAACCGCACGGACAACTCTCGTGCCAACACTAACCATAACGCAACCGCATGGACAACTCACGCGTGCCAATAGTACAACTATCTCACACGGAAGGCAAGTAAACAAAGATACATGTAAATGATCAATAAACATCAGGATTCATCTTCTTTAGCCGATATGAGTGATTAATTTTGTGTATGCTTGTGCAAGTTTCTGTCACAACTCGAGTCAACAAATAAGAGCAGAAACAATGAATGGCACATAAGAAAAAACATATTGAAATGTAAGATGCATAACTCACACAAGATAAGCACACTAATACACATATAACATCAATAACAATGCCCCCAGGCCATCACAAATCATCCCTGACATAGCCCCCTTGTCTCCCCACATGCACGTTAATAATGTAAATACCCACCTTGTCTCGCCGCACGCACATAATAATATTCTCGTCTTGTCTCGCCACATGCGCAAACCCACATATATATATATATATATATATATATATATATATATATATATATATATATATATATATCATGCCTTACCACACTGCACGTGCAAATATCAATGATAACAATAGAACGGAAAACTCACGTGCGAACACCCCGACAAACCTCTCACCAATATCACGTGTGCCAAAAACATAACAACACAATACAATGACTTGCACCACATGTTCCCATATGCCATAACATTTCCTCAAAACAATTCCAATACCATAACCACACATAGCCCCCGGTTGAACAATGATGGGTACAACAATAACAACAACAATAACAGGAGAGTACGGCAAGTAAATCAACACAAGAGTTACAAAACATAAAGAAACGGAAGAACGGTCTCTCAATGAAAGACATACCAAGTAATAATGGTTTCAAACTAGAATAACTGAACAGTTGGAGAGATAATGTGTAACAACAATATCCCATAAGAGTAACTCAACAATTAAAGGGATAACATGTAACAATATTTCCAAATAAGTACAACTCGACGACAAGAGAGATAGCATGTAACAATGATTCCAAACAAGGATAAGTCAACATTGGGGGGGATAAGAATAACTTCAATTAAGGTTAAGCAATTACGGAAAAGATAACAATAACTTCAATTAAGGTTAAGCAATTATGGAAGAGAAAACAATAACTTCAATTAAGGTTAAGCAATTACGGAAGAGACAACATGGCAAGAAAAGAGGCAACAACTTAAGTTAAGGCACATAAGATTTTATTTGGCAACAATGGTAGAACATGAATCAATCAACTTCAAATAAGATATATAAGGGTGAATTTAACAAATGGAGGATTTAACATGATAAGACAACTTCATTTTTAATTAACATAAGAACCTAAGAGTCTAAGTCGGTCAAATTTCAACATATAAGCCGTGTACACACTCGTCACATCATGAACATGTCTCACGTAGTTCAAATAGTAAAAACCAAATAATCCCTATAGGGTAGTTCCCCCACACAATGTTAGGCAAGATTCTTACCTCAAATGCCCTCAATCAATTCTCAAAATTAGCTTTTCTTTTATATTTCACCTCCCTTCGGCACAAATCTAACCAAAATTGACTTAATAACATCAAATAATGCAAGAGAAATCAATTCCAATAATTAAAGCTATGAATTTTACACAATTGCTCAAAAGTTAACAAAAGTCAACCGGGACTCGCCCGTTCAAAACCCGTGTCCAATGGTAGATTCCAACTGTCGTTGACCCCACGAGTTCATATACGTGATTAGTTTTAAAATCCGAGTCCAAATCAACTCTTATAAATCAAATTCTTACTTTTCAAAAACTTGACAAAGTTTCACAAATTTTCACTTTGTTTTTCACAATTTTGATGTTAAAACTCACATATAATCATGTAAAATAGTTGGAAATTGAACAAAATCACTTACCCAATGATATTAAATGAAATTCCCTCTTCAAAATCGTCCCCTACCGAGTCTAGGGTTCCAAAATATGAAAATCAGACCAAAAATCATGTCCCTCAGTTTTTGTCCAATCGCATTATCACAAATGCGACTTGAGGTTCGCAAATGCGACCTGAGGTTTGCAAATGCGAGAAATCCATCGCAAAAGTGAAGATCCCACATCCCTGCCAAAGTCGCAAATGCGACATAATGTTCGCAAAAGCGAACAATGGAAACCTCACAAATATGACATGACTGATCGCAACGCGAGACAGCCTGGTCCAGCCCCACCTACGCAAATGCGATCATAACAGTCTAAAGATTAATATCGCAATTGCAATCCTAATCTCGCAAACGCGAGACCTAAGGCATCTGCGCAATAACCAGCAGAACTTAAACTCTATCAAACACTCTGCAATGCGTCCGAAACTCACTCAATCCCTCGGGACTCAAAACCAAACATCAATACAAGTCTAAAAACATAACACGAAATTACTCGTGCGACCAGACCATAATAATAATATCCAAAACCACGAATCAAAACTTAAAACACATGAATTCAACATGAAACTCAAGAACTTCTAAAAACACAACCGCACATCTGATTCCTATCAAATCAACTCGAAATAACGCCAAACTTTGCGGACAAGTTCCAAATGACAAAACAGACTTATCACAAGTCCCAAAACAGAAATCCAATAACTATAGCAATGAAGTCAACCTACGGTCAAACTTATCAAAATTCTAAACTTGTAAATTGCCAACTTTCGGCACAACAATACAAATCAACCTACAGACCTCCAAAATCTATTTCGGGCACACGCACAAGTCCAATATCACGATACGAACATATCGGAGCCATCAAAACACCGTTACGGGGTCGTTTCCACAAAAGTCAAACCTCGGTCAATATTTTCAAATTAAGCTTCTAAGTGAGAATTACTCATCAAAATTCATCTTGAAACAACTAAAATTCAAATCCGACCATGCACGCAAGTCATAATACCCAATTGAAGTCATTCAAGAACTTAAACTACTAAATGAAACATTAAAGCTCAAAATGACCGGTCGGGTCGTTACAATCATAGATTATTATCAATAAAAATTGTGAGATTTTTCTTGCTCTCTTGTGTGTGGTTACTCTTAGATTTATTCTTCATCCTTCATGACTCAACTTAAGATGGTAAGATTAATCTATTTTCATAATCTTAGATCACTCCTAGGTATTCAAGAAAGGTTATAAGTTTAGGCTTATTGTTGTTCTTTTTATGCTAAAAGGTCGAGTTTCACAATCTATCTCTTGTTTTTAATTCTCTATCAAAGACGATTAGTTCTTCTTTAGCTAATTGTTTTTGTTTGGATTCAACTTCAAGAATAGACTTCACTAATTCAAGGAACTCTTTCTTGAATTCAATATATCTTTAATTTCTGTCTTCTTTTCGTTTCATTATTATCTTTTAGCTTCCACACGTTTCTTGATTTCTTTAGTAATTCATGGACCCCTATCGTGTTGTTATAATCTTCTCTCTCCATTGAATAAATTGACACATAAGGCAGTTAAGTTCCAATGATCAGAAGCTTGCGGAAAGAGCTTCCAAGAGTTGAAGTTAAGATTGACTATGGCTCGGCGTTGACTTTACCGGAGGGTACGGATGGGCTTATGGTATATTGTGGTGCTTCAAGGATTGGACTTGGGTGTCATTGATGCTTCAAGGATTGGATTGGACTTGAGTGTGTATGCTTCTAGGAAACTCAAGAATCAAGACAAGAATTATCCGACACACGACTTCGAGCTTGCAGTGACGGTGTTTGCACTAAATATTTGTCGTCATTATTTGTATGGGGTCCATGTGGACATATTCACAGACCATAAGAGCCTACAATATATTTTCAAGCAGAAGGAATTGAATTCGAGGTAGCGAAGATGGCTTGAGTTACTCAAGGACTACGACATTGATATTCTATGTCATCCGGGGAAGGCTAATATTGTGGCGGATGACCTTAGCCAGAAATCCATGGGTAGTTTGGCTCTCCTGGAGGAACATCAAAGGCCTTTGGCCAAGAAAGTTCACTGGTTGGCTAATTTGGGAGTTCGTCTTGTGGACTCTAATGAAGGAGGGGTGATTGTGCAAAATTAGGCTGAATCATCAGTTGTAGTGGAAATCAAGAAGAAGCAATACGACTATCCGTTATTGGTGCAGTTGAAGGAGCGGATTCATAAATATAAGACCATGCATTTTTATCTTGGTACGGATGATGGCACACTAAGGTACCAAGGGCGATTATGTGTTCCAAATGTAGATGGTCTCTGGGAAAGAATAATGACCGAAGCTCATAGTTCTAGGTATTTTGTACACCCAAGCTCTACAAAGATGTACCATGACCACAAGTAAGTCTACTGGTGGAATGATATGAAGAGGTATGTAGCGGACTTTGTGGCAAGATGTCCAAAGTGTCAACAAGTGAAGGTCGAACACCAAAGGCTCAGTAGGTTGGCACAGACATAGAAATTCCAATGTGTAAGTGGGAAATGATCAATGTGGACTTTGTGGTAGGTCTTCGCATGCCTCATAAGTTTGATTCGATTTGGGTGATTGTGAATTGTCTCACAAAATTAGCCCACTTCTTACCTGCTAAGGCTACCAACACAGCAGAACAATATGCTCTGTGGTATATCAAGGAAATAGTCAAGAAGCATGGCACCCCAATTTCTATCATCTCTGATCGGGGGGCACAATTAATAGCTAACTTTTTGTAGAAGTTTCAGCAAGGTTTGGGTATTCAGGCGAATCATAGTACAACCTTCCATCCACAGACAGACGGACAAGCCGAGCAGACTATTAAGACGCTTGAGGATATGTTCCGTGCTTGGGTTATTAACTTCAAGGGTAGCTGGGATGATCATTTTCTACTCATATAATTGGCCTACAACAACAATTACCATGCTAGTATTTAGATGGCACCATTGGAGGCTTTATATGGTAGGAGATGTAGATCTCCCATTGGGTGGTTCGAAGTTGAAGAAATAGAGTTGATAGGGCCTGACCTCGTGCATCAGGCTATGGAGAAGGTTAACATCATTAGGGAATGGTTGAAAAATTCTCAAAGTCGCCAGAAGTCCTATTCGGACGTGCGTCGCAGGGATTTGGAGTTCAAAGAGGATGATTGGGTATATTTGAAGGTTTCCCTCATAAAGGGTTATAATGTGGTTTGGGATGAAAGGGAAATTGAGTCCCAAGTATATCGGGATATACAGAATCATTCAGAGGGTTGGTCAGGTGGCTTACACGCTCAAGTGACCATTCGAGATGTTGTTGGTGCACCAGATGTTTCATGTATCTATGTTGAAGAAGGTAGTTGAAGACCTGCGCTCATTGTTCCGGTAGAGGCTATTGAGGTTAATGAAGAATTGACTTATGAGGAGATTCCGATTGCCATTCTTGATAGGTTGGTTTAAAAGATGAGGAATAAAGAGATTGCCTTCGTGATAGTGTTATGGGGAAACAAACATGTGGAAGATGCTACTTAGGAGGCTGAGGAAGAGATGAAGAAGACATACCCTCATTTGTTTGTATAACTAAGTAGCTATGTTTTGTAAGAATGTTGAGAACTTATTTTTCGTAAATTCTATTCCATTTGTACAGTTGAGTTTAAGATGCTCTTTTTTGGTAATATAATGCTTATGACTTTATGGCCGATGTTGTTTTCATGTTGCGATACATTGTTATGTTATGTTTATGTTGTTTGGGATTTTCGGTATTCTCTAATAGGTGTATAGGCCCAAATAGAAGGGTAACGCTGCAGAAATTTTTTAAAATGTGGGGAGTTAGTCAAAATTTGAAACAACTGGTGTGCGAATTAAGAGCTGAGTCACATTGGATACTGATGGTAGACTTTGACCCTCATTCGAGGACGAATGATCCTAAGCGGTGGAGGATGTAAGGCCCCGTAAAAAAATTTACCAAGAATCTGAGGTGTCGAGGTAGGCTAACATGTTTGAAGGTTGTAGGTAATCTTCTATGCTCGCAAGCTCGCTGCGGTACAGATCTTTTGGGTTGTGCAATGTATTGGGGAGTTGGTGGAATAATTTTTGCAGATCATGGCATTTCAGCGATCTATTATGCGGCCAAGAACTACTCCACGGACGCTGGTCCGCTGGCACAATATGAGTACTATAACCATGCTGCCTGCCGTGGAGTGGAACAGGAGAAAACCCAATTTTGGAGGTTACTTTACGGTCCGTTGTGCGACCACATAATCATTTTGCAGACCGCAAATCTGTGGCATTCAGATGAGAAATTCCGGAGGGTGATTTCTGGATCCATTTCGTGCCCGCGTAACTGGTCTGCGGACCGTAGATCTAACCCCACAAGCCATGTTTTGGAGGATTATTTTGCGGTTCCTTATGCGGATCGCATACCTATTCCGCAGCACACTTTGCAACCGTAGGGTTGTGTTCGGAGGGTCCATTTTGTATTTTTACAACCTGACTCCATTTAATAAAATACATAAGGGGGTCATTTAGGAGCAAAAAGTCTGGCGTTTTAGAGAGGGGAGGAAGAAGCTCCAACCACTTTACTCAACCATCTTTCCCAATCTTGAAAGATTCAGGAAGCCATTTGCTAAGCCATTGCCTATCCAAGTAAATTCTTGTTCTAAAATCTTCCATGCAAGATTGTTACGGGCCTGAATAGGTAGGGGGGTAGAAGATATGGCATGCATGTCGATAGAGCGGTCTTGGAGGTTGTTGAATTACCTGGGTTGATTTGTTGATTGATTTTGGTTATGGGGTGAAGGAAAATCCTATAGGAGAACCTTTTAGTCAAATTACACTCCTAGTGTTTGATGAAATGCTTAAATGAACTAACCCAGAACCTTGTAGTCCTCCAAGGAAGGCTCAAGCGAGGTATGTTGGCTAAAATTCTCTCATAGGATCGAATTCTATGATGTTCTCGTAAGTTTCAAGCAGGGTTGGCCTAAGTTCTTATTGTCTCATGTTCTGAACCATTCCAAATATATTCTGTTATTCCAAATACATATTGTATCGAGAATCATAGGCTCAAAATGTATTCCAATTGCTACTATCACATTGCGAATGTATTCAATTATGGCTTATGTATCAAAATATTATGACTTCAATTCATGTTTCAATTGCAAGCCTTATTATGCCTTATTTTTTAGAGGAAAATTCAATGTGTTTAAGAACCATATTGCTCACATACATATTTAAAGTTTTTATTTCAAAATACTCTTATGGTTGATATTCTATGTTTATAATTGAATGTGAAATAAGTGAGTATGAAATATAAAATGCAACTATCGTGCAAGGAATGAAAATTACACTTGTGGCCAATAGTGCCAATGAAATGAAAGGAAGTGTGAATGATTATGGAATGAGTTGTAACTCCTTTATATGATAAATATCTTGGGAATATCGTTTAGTCACCGAGAAAGGGTAAGTTGAGATAACCTAACCCTGAAACTACACATGCCAGTGTAGGAGTGATTGAGGGGTAAATCCTCGTGCTAATGTGATGAGGTTATTTCCCTTAATTGGGGTGAGATTAATGTGTTGAGATTATTCCCCTTATTTGGGATGAGATGATTGCTAGAAAAAGATGATGTAGACCCATACGACATTGTCGTTGAGATGGCTTAGATGATCGGGCAGAGATCCGACACCATACTGCGCACATGGTGGTGTTATGTTTGATGTCGAGCCTCATAATTTGGGGTGAGCCAATCGGGGCCGAGATCGAACTTCATGTTATAAGCACGGCGGTGTATCAGTACTAAATATCTCAGAACCTAAAACAGTAATCTTATTTGAAGATTTGCCCCCACTCTTGACTTGGTATTGTATCATTATTATTTTCTTTTACCATTGGTTTCATGTTCCCCTCCTTTTGTAATATTACTCCATTTCTTGAGAGGCTGTTTAGCCGTACATACTAGTACTATTCCATGTGTACTAACATCCCTTTTGCAGTGGACGCTACATCTTTAATGGATGTAGGTGGTTCCACAGCTGGCGACATCAATCACTAATATCGGTACACCCTCTTCTCACCTGACATGGTGAACCCCACTTCATATCAGAGTGTTGTGTCTTTTGCTTCATGTGTATAGTATTTTGAGATATAGCCAAGGCCTTGTCGCCCGCACTATCATGTTACTCTTTTATATCAATTAGAGGCTCCATAGACATAGTATGGGTTACAATTTGATTTGGGTAAGTTAAACTAGAAATGTTGTACCTGTAACACATGTTTCCACTTCTAATCTACTAATGCGTGATAGATTTTGGAAATAGAAAATGAAGTAACTAATGGTAATGAAATTGGTGTTGTACATAAAATCCTCTCATTTTCTAACTAGTGGTATACATCTTCCCTTTATTTATGGGTAAGTTTGGATAGAAGGTATTGAGTAGGCTTGCTTGACTGGGATATCTCGGCTGAGCATCGGTCGCCCCTCCCCCCCAAGGTCGGGGCGTGACTCATCGGTACTACCCATTGTGATTCCTGGCCTTTAGGAGGCCTTTGCCTAGATTTTGACTGTGTGCACGAGTCTAGCTTAGGCAGTCTCAGTTCCAGCTGCACCAGCCACTTCTCAGCTGGGGGAGGTGCTCTGCCTCCCGCTGCCCTCACTCCAAAGCAGGTAGCTCAGAGAATCCAGACACCGGGTGTATTGCCAGCCTACCCAGTTGCTGCTGCTCAGGCCCAAGTTGTCCAACATATAAGTGATGGGAAGCAGAAGAGACTGGAGCGATTTGGGAAGCTTAAGCCTCTAGAGTTTAGTGAAGCAAAGTCGGAGGATGCTCAGGATTTTAATAGCCATTGTCAGTGGATTCCTCACACAGCGGGTATTTTGGAAATTCATAGGGTTTCATTCACTACTTTTTAGCTGACCGAGGTAGCCTACAGATGGTGGTAGGCTTATGAGTTGAGCAGGCCAGCGGATGCAGCACCACTTACATGGCATGAGTTCTCAATTCTCTTCTTAGAGAAGTTTGCCCCACAAACTCGTAGAGAGGAGTTGTGCAGGCAGTTTGAGGAACTATGCCAGGAGGGCATGACACTGAATTAGTATGAGATGAGGTTCTTTGACTTGGCTCATCACGTGGTATGGTTGGTTCCCACTGAGATGGAGAAGATTAGGAGGTTCATTGATGGCCTCAACTATGGATTATGCTTCATTAAGCCTCGGGAGGTTGCGATGGGTGCGAGGTTTGACGAGGTGGTTGATATTGCTAGAGGCTTAGAGCTGGTTCGCTCGCATGAGCGCGAGGAGAGAGATGCCAAGAAGCCTCAAAATTCAGGTGGTTTCAGCAGTGCCTCATATAGAGGCTAGTCCCATTGCAATAGGGGTCGTTCTTCTAAACCCTTTCAGGTAGCTTGCCATGTTCCTCGTGGTTCTTTAGTAAGCCACCGTTCCTGTAGTGCGCACCCAACTCAGTCATCATTTAGTGCATTGCCAGCAAAAAATTCTTATCATGCTTTATTTGCAAAGGGTTCCTTGGATAGCTATTCAGACTATCAGAGGTAGTAGCTCCGTCGGAGGAGAGGTTGTTTCGAGTGCTGGGACTTTAGTCATTTCTAGAGGGATTTCCCTAGACTATTGGGTAGGGTTCTGCAGCAGAGTTCTTAGCTTATGATCCCAGCACCAGCAGCAATACCATCCGCACAACCAACTCAGGGTAGGGCTTAGTTAGCTCGAGGCCACCCTAGAGGGGGAGGTCAATCAGGTGATAGTCAAGCACGTTGCTACGATTTCCAACCAGACCAGAGGCAGTTTCCTTTTAGGCTAAAATCACACGTATTGTTTCAGTATGCCATAAGGATTCTTCAGTATTATTTGATCCCGGTTCCACTTATTCATACGTGTCATCATACATTGCTCGTTATTTGCATATGCTTCATAATTCTTTAGTTATGCATGTTCATATATCTACATCGGTGGGTGACTCTATTATTGTGGATCGTGTATATCGGTCATATGTGGTTAAAATTATAGGATTAGAGACGAGAGTTAATCTTTTACCGCTTAGTATGGTTGATTTTGACGTGATATTAGGCATGGAATGGTTGTGACCATGTCATGCTATTCTGGATTGTCATGCTATTACCGTGACGTTGGCGATGCCAAGTTTTCCTAGGGTTTAGTGGAAAGGTTCTTTAGACTATGTTTCCAGTAGAGTGATTTAATATTTGAAGGCCCGATGGATGGTTGGGAAGGGATGTCTGGCATATTTAGCCTCTGTGAGGGATGTTGGTGCTGATGCTCCTACCGTTGTGTCAGTTTCGATAGTGAGAGACTTTTCGGATGTATTTTCTACATACTTGCCGGGCATGTCACCCGACATGGATATTAATTTTGGTATTGACTTGGTGCTGGCACTCAGCCCATCTCTATTCCACTGTATCGAATGGCACTGGTTGAGCTGAAAGAATTGAAAGAACAACTTCCGGAGCTACTCGATAAAAGATTTATCATGCCTAGTGTGTCACCTTGGGGTGCACCAGGTCTATTTGTGAATAAGAAAGGTGGTACTATGCGGATGTACATTGATTAGAGACAGTTGAACAAAGTTACAATTAAGAAGTAGTACCCACTACCGCACATTGATGACTTATCTGACCAGCTTCAGGGTGCTAGAGTGTCCCCTAAGATTGATTTGAGGCCTTGATATCACTAGTTGAAGATTCGAGATTCTGATATTTTGAAGACAACATTTAGGGCCCGCTATGGTCACTAAGAGTTTCTTGTGATGTCTTTTGGGCTGACCAATGCCCCAACAACATTTATGCATCTAATGCACACTGTATTCCATCCATATCTTGATTCATTTGTCATAGTATTCATTGATGATATATTAGTGTACTCACGCATCTAGGAGGAACATGAGCAGCATATGCGGATTTTACTACAGACCTTGAGGGCGAAGAAACTTTATGCTAAATTCTCCAACTCTGAGTTTTTTTTGATCCTGTGGCATTATTGGGGCACATGGTGTCCACTGAGGGGGGATTGAGGTAGACCCCAAGAAGTTTGAGGAACTTTACAGTTCGCCCAGACCGTCTTCAGCTATTGAGATTCGGACTTTTCTCGGTTTGGCTAGATATTATCGCCGTTTCGTAGAGGATTTTTCGTCAATTGTTGCACCTTTGACCAGATTGACCCAGAAGGGTGTCCCATTTAGGTGGTCTGATGAGTGTGAGGAGAGCATTTAGAAGCTTAATACTGCCTTGACCATATCTCCAGTTCTAGTTTTGCCTTTAGTATCTAGTTCATATACGATTTACTGTGATGCTTCTTGGATTGGGTGTGTCTTCATGCAGGAGGGTAGGGTGATTGCTTATGCTTCGTGCCAGTTGAAGCCCTATGAGAAGAACTACCCCATCCATGATTTAGAGTTGGCAACCATTGTTCAAGCATTAAAGATTTGGCGGCTTTATCTCTGCGGTGTGTCTTTTGTGGTATTTACAGATCATCAGAATCTACCGCACTTCTTTAAGCAAAAGGATCTAAATTTGAGGTAGCGGAGATGGTCAGAGCTGTTAAAAGACTACGATATCACTATTTTGTATCATCCCGGGAAGGACATGCCTAGAAAGGCCGTGAGTATGGGTATCCTTGCATATATTCCAGTTGGTGTGAGACCACTAGCATCAGATGTGGAGGCCTTTAGCCAATCAGTTCATGAGGTTAGATGTTTCGGAGCCCAATCGAGTCCTAGCATGCGTGGTTTCTCAGTGTTCTTTGTATGAGCGCATCAGAGAGCGTCACTATGACGACCCCCATTTGCTTGTCCTTAAGGACACTGTACAACACGATGATGTCAAGGAGGTTTCTACTAGAGATATAATGGGGTGTTGAGGATGCATGGTTAGATTTATGTGCCCAATGTGGATGGGTTACGTGACTTGATTCTTGAGGAGGCCCAAAGTTTGCGGTATTCCGTTCATCCGGGTGCCGCTAAGATGTATCACGACTTGAGGCAGCATTATTGGTGGAGGAGAATGAAGAAAGATATAGTAAAGTATGTGGTTAGGTGCTTAAAATGCCAGCAGGTGAAAAATGAGTATTAGAGGCCGAGCAGTTTGCTTTAGAGACTTGAGATTCCCGAGTGGGAATGGGAGCATGTTACCATGGATTTCTTTGTTGGGCTCCCTTGGACTTTGAAGAAATTTGATGTAGCTTGGGTGATTGTTGACCGGTAGACTAAGTCCACATATTTCATTCCGGTTATGACCACCTATTCTTCGATGCGTCTAGCTCAGATCTATATCCGCAAAATTATTCGTCTTCATGGCTTGCCAATGTCCATTATATCTGATCGGGGTATGCAATTCACGTCATAGTTTTGGTGAGCAGTGCAGCTAGAGGGGCACACGGGATGAGTTGAGTACAATATTCCATCCCTAGACATACGGACAATCCAAGCGCACCATTCAGATCTTAGAGGGCATGCTACGCGCCTGAGTTATGGATTTCGGGGTTTCTTGGGATCCGTTTCTACCTCTTGCTGAGTTTGCCTACAACAACAGCTACCAATAAAGTATTCAAATGGTCCCTTACAAGGCATTATATGAGGGGCAGTCTCGTTCTCCAGTTGGTTGGTTTGAGCGGGAGAGGCTAGGTTGTTGGGTGCTGATTAATTCCGGGATGCCTTGGAGAAAGTCAAGTTGATTTAGGATCGACTTCTTGCATCTCAGTCTAGGATAAAGGTTTATGACGATAGGAAGGTTTGTGATGTTTCATATATGGTGGGTGAGAAGATTTTGCTTAGGATTTCTCCCATGAAAGGTGTGATGAGGTTCGGGATGAAGGGCAAGTTGTGCCCTCGGTATATTGAACCTTTTGATGTGCATTGGAGGCCTCAAGAGGTGGCTTACAAGCTTGCATTACCACCTAGTATTTTAGATGTTCAACTAGAGTTTCATGTTTCTTTGCTCCCAAAGTATTATGGTGACCCGTTTCATGTTTCAGACGTCAGCATGGTTCGGTTTGATGGGGATTTGACTATGATGTGGACCCGATGGAAATTTTGGATCGGTAGGTTTGAATGTTTAGAACAAATGATATAGCTTCGGTGAAAGTTCGGTTGAGAGGACATCCAGTACAAGAGGCTACTTGAGAGACCGAGTGGGAGATGCGCAGCAGCTATCCACATCTATTTGAGACTCCAGGTATGATTCTAAACAGGTTCGAGGACGAACATTTGTTTAAGAGGGGGAGAATATAACGACCCGGCCGGTGGTTTGTGTATTCTAGCCTCATTTCCGTTTATTGCTTATTGTATGTTCACTTGTGGTTACGTGAATCATCGAGGTGGTTGGTTTGGTTCCAGGGATGTTTCGGAGTGAATTAGGACACTAAGTCCCAAGGTTGGAAACTTAATTGAAAAGGTTGATCGGATGTTGACTTTTGTGTAAACGACGCTGGAATAGAGTTTTGATGGTTTCGATACCATCGTATGGTATTTTGCACTTAGGCATATGATCGGATTTGGATTTGTAGTCCGTAGGTCATTTTTTCTTGAATTGGTGAAAGTTGGAAAGTTGAGAAGTTTGACCAAGGGTTCACTTTGTTGACACCGAGCTCAGATTTTAGTTCAGGGAGATGGAGTTGCCTGATGTGTCATTTATGACTTGTGTACAAAATTAGAGGTCAATCGGAGTTGGTTCGGTATGATTCCACATTAGCTGTAGAAGTTGGAAGTTCAATAGTTCATTAGGCTTGAATAGTGGGTATGATTCATGATTTACGGGTTTTTGCAAGCACCAAGGGCGGTAAGATTGCTGAATCTGGAATTCAAAGTAGATATTTAGTGGCGCCTGTGTTTGAGGCTTCGACTAGGTTCATATTGCGCTTTAGGACCTATTGGTATGTTTGTATGGGGTTCCAAGAGCCTCGGGGTGAGATTTAGACAATGTTCGGCTTCATTTTCGCCTTATTAACTGCTGATTTGATAGCTGGTGTAGCCTTTATCGCGTTCACGACAAGTGAATCGCGTTCGCGTAGAGTTGTTCAGTGGTAGGAGATTTTGTTCTTCGTATTCGCAAAGAAGGACATGCGTTTGCGAAGGTCTAGAGGGTCTATGCATCGCGACCGTGAGAGGGGATTCGCGTCCGCGTAGAAGGATGAGGCCAGCTTGGGCAGCAGGCATATAACATTCGCGGGAGTGGTATCGCGTTCTCGTAGCCATTGGATCAAGGGTCATCGCGTTCGCAAAGGAGGAATTGGCAGCCGAGGAGAATTGTGCTTCACAAATGTGAGGAACCTTCTATGTTCGCAAAGAAGAGAGAACTTGGCAGAATGTTTAAAATCCTGAATCGAGGGTAGAGTATTATTTCACATTTTTAGTTGTAGAGCTCGGTTTTGGGCGATTTTGAGAGGGATTTTCACGTCTTGGATCGGGGTAAGTGTTTTTTACTCGGATTTGTTCTTATATCACGATTCCATCTTTGTTTTAGCATTTAATTTGTGAATTAAAGTGAAGAAATGGGGAATTTTGTGGAAACTTTGCAAAAATGATAAATGGAGGTTTGAAGGTTGATTAGAGGTTGGAATTGAATGATTTTGGTATGGTTGGACTCGTAATTGAATGGGTGTTCAGAATTTATCAATTTTTCAGGTTCCATGGATGGAACCCGGGGTTGACTTTTAATTTTTTTAATTTGGTTAAAGATCTTATCTTTACCTTTTGAAATAAATTTCTCTAGCTTTTATTAATAGTATTACGTTATTTTGGCAAGATTCGACCCTTCCAGAGGTTGATATGCGCGAAAAGGGCTTGTTAGCGGAGTGATTTGGGTTGAGGTAAGTATCTTATCTAAACTTGGTTGAGGCATTAGTTGCCTAAATTATTTGTGATAGCTACGTGCTATGGGTGGCGCATATGTGTGGGGTTGAGCCCATATGCATGCACCGGGGTACTATTTCCACGTCCGGGTTAGT
This sequence comes from Nicotiana obtusifolia, assembly GCA_002018475.1. Classification (NCBI taxonomy): domain Eukaryota; kingdom Viridiplantae; phylum Streptophyta; class Magnoliopsida; order Solanales; family Solanaceae; genus Nicotiana; species Nicotiana obtusifolia. The sequence goes on along the minus strand of MCJB01029230.1, from coordinate 11,717 downwards.
TTTTACGCTATGACATGTCGTGAAATGATTGATAAGCTTCAAGTTGATATGTTTCTCCTATTTGTACCCCTTTTGTGAGCTATTTGTACCATATTTGAGATTTCGTTGAAGTTATTCTTTCGGTTGAACCTGATGACTATTAATTCCTGATGGAAATTGTCTGTTATAGCGATGATAGTACACATCGCACATACCTACACAATAGCATGTTATTTATACCAGTCCAAGAGTATGAATCTTGATAACCATTGAACATGTACATGTAGTACCGAATATTGTTTTCTCTGTGTTATGAGCTAGACTAGTAGCATGTGACCACGCTGCGCGGAGTGTGATTATTAGCACGTGAGTTGTCCATGCGGTTGATACTATTAGCACGTGAATGGTCCGTGTGGTTGATGCTATTAGCAAGTGTGTGTTTTATGCCTTGTAGGAGTGATTCCGAGCTATATAGATGTTATGGAATGAATTCACGCTATTTTGGAGCTTTAAAGTCTGAGTAAAAGCCCAAGGATTTAGTTGGGATCGAGTTCGGGGATCAATGGACACTGGTGCATTCAAGGAGAGAAAGACTTGTCCGTGCAGCATGTGAGTTGTCCATGCAGATCCAGTTATTAATATTATTAGCACGTGAGTTGTCCGTGCGGTTGATACTATTGGCACATGAGTTGTCCGTGCAGCATGTGAGTTGTCCGTGCAGCATGTGGATGCGGATCCATCCCCCTAGGGTTACCCTCTCATGTTTCTCTCTTCATGGTGTACACACGCAGTTATCGAGGAACAAAATGATCGGTGATTTGGTACGGATATGGAAAGGTTGAGGAAAGTCTCACTAATGTTATCTTGGAATTGCATTTCCTCATTACTTGAAATTTCCATGGTTTATTATATTATCTGCATATCGTCTTATATGTTATACCCATGTTGGGTAGAGATTTGAGTAATTGTACACACACAGAGATAGTCCTCTCAGTATCTTGTACATGTTCACATAACTGTTCTGTACTTGTTGGATTATATGAAATTGTGCATGTTATGGTAGGTATCATGTATAATTCTTGTTTCCTTTACCTCATCGTGGTTAGTTACGATACGTATTGAGAACATTGGGTCGTTTGTACTAATACTTCACTCTACACTTAATTGTATAGATTCAGGTATGGGAACCAGTTACCAACAATAGGCGTGCTTATTTGGACTCAGTTCGAGAGGCGAGGTAGAGCTATATCGTTGGTCGCAGTTTTGACTTGTCTTTTCCTTACATACTATTGTTACAGTTCAGATAGTGTTATTATTGTTTAGCTTCAGACATGTATTCCATTGTAGAGCTCTTTACTTCGTATTTACCAGATTCTGGGGGATTGTACTTGTATTGGAAGTATTATTACATTGAGGTTTCAGATTTATGCTATTTCTATAATTTATATTGTTTTGGCTCTTTATTTTTAAGTCTCGGCTTGCCCTAGCTGGTATGTTTGGCGCCATCATGATGTTTTGGGATTTTGGGTCGTAACACAAAGGGGAAGAGGCCAAATGAGATTGAGAACATCCTTGAAAAATACAAAGAGAAAAAGTAAGGATGAGAAGTTAAAAGATATAGAGAAGTGAGGGAGAGAAAAGTGACAACTCCAAAGTGGAAAAAGGAGAGGAAGTGTGGAGTGAAGTGAGTGAGTTGTCACAAGAAAAGAGTAAAGAGCTTGAAAATAAAATGAGAGAAAAGAAAGAGGGAAAACAAAAAGATAGTGAGGATTTTTCTTATTCTAATTCTAATAACCTTTCTTGTTTCTCTAGTTGTTTTGTATCATGTGAAGGAACTTTTGGTGATGAGCCATCGAGTGAAGTTCAATCTACTTTGATGAACATGGAAGAAGATCAAGCTACCTTTTCAAGAGAACTTTTAAAATTCAATGAGCAAGTTCGAGATAAAGAGAATTTCACTTTAGAAGAGCTTCAAGGTAAAGTAGCTTATCCTTCTACTCATGATACTTTAATTGATTGTGGTGACACTTTGAGTTTGAAAGATATTTATGACATTGATGAGTTTGATACTTCCTTATCTTGTAATGAGAAAAATAGTTGTGGCTTGCAACTAACTAGGAGTTCTTGTGCGTTATTGGATGATTCTAGTTTTTTGTTTAGCGACTCCTTAGCTAGTGATATATGTGATGTTGAATCTTATGGTACCCATCTTTATTAGATGATGCATATGATGATTTATTTGACTCTACTTAACTTTATTGGAAGAACGTTTTGATCTTCATGAAGAAATGAGTCAAGAAGGATGTGTTGATGATTGTTTTTATTCTATTTTCATTCCTTTGTCAAGCAGATTCAATTTTTATGGTGAAATAAGAAAATGTGAGTTCCGAGATGCCTTGTTGGAGAGTGAACAAGTAACTTAAAATTACATAAATATAGAAGAAGCAAACATGATTTTGTTGAGTGTGAAAAGGAAAGTAAAGTTTTTGATGCTATTACTAGTATTAATTGCCTTGCTTATCTTATTCCTACTTTTGAAAGAGTATTCTCCTTTGATTTTTCTAATGCTTATATGAGAAAAGGTAAGAATGTTTCTTTTGGTGTTTTGAGTGACCATTTTGAGTAAAAAGAACCTAACTTTTTTGATTATTTTGTGAAGGTTCAACAAGAGAAAGTTGTTAAGGGTAAGAAAGGCCTTGGACTAACACTTTGATATACTTTTTGTCGAGAGCTTTTTCTTTTTCCCAAAAGCAAGAATGGTATGTACGTTTGGCTTATGTTTATCATGTGTTTATCTAAGGCTATTGAGGTAAAGACTCTCAACTTTGAGTAATGTGATATTCTTTATATGATGATTCATGACGAGTTTGGCATATCTCTTAAGTTGTCATATAAAGTGGTTGGAAAGTGTGTAGATATTGGAAAATTAAAAATTGTGTTTGACCCTGTAGTTGTTTCTTATCATGGTGAAGTGTCTTTCTTTGGACTGTAAAGTATGATTTTTATTGCTTCTTATGAGATTTGGTTATACCATAAATGTGTGAACTTTGTTGAGGATTTTACAAGATTGTGGTTTTGTTGGAAGCATCAAACTTTGCACTCTCTTGGTTCTTCTCATGATTTTCTCTAATAGTCAAGTCTGTGTCATTTGTGCTGGAGATGTGTTCTTTATAGATTATGACACTTGGCTATATAATAAGAGTGTCACTTCTGAGTGCAAGATTGTGATTTTTGATCTTTTAGCTTGGACATACAATGTTTTGATTGTGATTGGCTTGGTACTTATGTTTGCCCTTTCTTGGATTTACAAGGTCCAAATCCGACGAAGAATTTCTTTGGGGGGG
>MCJB01029220.1:111146-125119 GCA_002018475.1 Nicotiana obtusifolia | reverse complement strand
TAAAGCAAAAATTGAGATCATCTCCAAGCTCTCTCCTCCCACATTAGTTAAAGGTGTCTGTAGCTTTCTAGGGCATGCTGGATTCTACAGATGGTTCATAAAAGATTTCTCAAAGCTTGCACACCCAATGTGTAAACTCTTAGAGAAAGATACCAAGTTCGTCTTTGATGAAAAATGCCTTACTGCTTTTGAAGAACTGAAAACGAAGCTCACCACAGCTCCGATCATTGTCACACCGGATTGGTCGTTACCTTTTGAGCTTATGTGTGATGCTAGCGGTGTAGCTATTGGAGTGATGCTGGGGCAGAGGCACAACAAAATTCTTCACCCAGTATACTATGCTTGCAAAACGCTTAATGGAGCGCAAATGAACTACACTGTAACGGAGCAGGAACTGTTAGCTATTGTGTATGCATTTGAGAAGTTCCGTGCATATCTATTGGGCTCCAAAGTGATTGTGTATACAGATCATGCTGCTCTCCGTTATTTGATGGCGAAAAAGGATGCTAAGCCTCGACTAATCCGATGGGTTTTACTGCTACAAGAGTTTGACTTTTAAGTCATGGATCGTAAGGGAACACAAAAAACAAGTGGCAGATCACTTGTCTAGATTGGAGGAAGCAGGGAGACAAAAAGAAGAGCTGGAGATAAATGATTCCTTTCCAGATGAACATATACTGATGATATCAAGTTCAGTTGCACCATGGTATACTGACATCGCTAACTACATCGTCAGCGATTTTATTCTGGAAGGGTTGGAATCGTACCAAAGGAAGAAGTTCTTGAGTTATTCTCGAAATTATTATTGGGAAGAACCATTCCTATTCCGTGTCTGTGCGGATAACATCATTCGAAGATGCGTACCCGAGGAAGAGATGCTACTAATCCTGAAAGCATGCCATGACTCACCAGTTGGGGGTCATCATGGGGGCAACAGAACAGCTGCAAAGGTTTTGGAGTGTGGATATTACTGGCCAACCATTTATCAGGATGCTAATCAGTTGGTGAAGTCGTGCGGCCAATGCCAATGACAGGGCCCGATTTCGAGATGAGATGCCTATGAAATTTGTTATGGAAATCGAATTATTCGATGTTTGGGGTATTGACTTCATGGGCCCTTTCGTAAGCTCATGTGGGATGAAATACATCCTAGTGGATGTGGACTATGTATCCAAGTGGGTAGAAGCCGTTGCCTTGCCAAACAACGAAGCTCGGAGTGTGACCACGTTCCTAAAGAAGAATATTTTCACCAGGTTCGGCACCCCAAGAGCCATCATCAGTGATGGAGGATCACATTTCTGTAACAGAGTGTTCAAAGGTCTTCTCGACAAGTATGGGGTTAAGCATAAGGTTGCCACACCTTATCATCCACAATCGAGTGGCCAAGTTGAAGTATCCAATAGGGAAATCAAAAACATCCTGTCCAAGACTGTGAACGCAAATAGGACTGATTGGTCAAGAAAGCTAGACGATGCTCTTTGGGCATACCGTACAGCTTACAAGACTCCTATTGGTACATCCCCATATCGGTTAGTCTTTGGGAAGGAATGCCACTTACCCGTTGAACTCGAGCATAAGGCCATGTGGGCCTTGAAGAGATTAAACATGGACTGGGTGGAGGCCGGAGCTTTACGGCTGGCACAGTTGAATGAAATGGAAGAATTCCGGTTTTATGCTTATGAGAGTGCAGCAGTTTATAAAGAATGCATGAAGTTCGTCCATGATACAAAGATCTTGAAAAGAGAGTTTAAGGCGGGGGACTTGGTGTTGCTATTCAATTCAAGACTTAAATTATTTCTGGGGAAGCTGAAGTCCAAATGGTCAAGACCATTCAAAGTTGTAAATGTCTCCCCGTTTGGAGCTGTCGAATTGGCATCGGAGGATGGGATCCGAACCTTCAAGGTTAATGGATAGCGAATCGAACACTATTTGGGTATAGGTGGAGAAAAACACGTGGTAGAGCAGCTGGCCCTACAAGATGATCAAGTCCCACCTACGGAATGAGTGCAGAGGCATCCTAGCATCGTCGTGCCGCGACGTTAAATCAAGCGCTTCATGGGAGGCAACCCATGTGTGGTACCATTAGTTTTTGTTTTTGTTTATGTTGTGCTTTTATTTATTTGCAATTCAATGCTACACTTGTACTTAGGTCTATTTGAAGGGTTTTCAAATGCAGGAAGGTGATGCATGAACACAAGAATTAACGAGGAGTTGTTGACACTGCAAAAGTGCATTGAGGTGAAAACTGCTGCACAAATGCGATCGCAATTGTGACATGCGAACCGCATTTGTGCCGCAAACAGAGGCAGAAATTTGAGCAAAATTAATGGACATAAATGCGATGAAGCTCGAAAATCTGTGGTTCGCATTTCAATTCTGCGAACCGCATTCCAACCGCAAATAGACACAAAGAATTCAGTTCAGAGGTCTATTGAAAATGCGGTGGAGGCTCTTAATCTGCGGTTTGCATTTCAATTCTGCGAACCGCATTCCAACCGCAATCCGACACAGAAACTTCAGCTCACAGGTTGGTTGAAAATGCAGTAGATTTCATAAATTGCGGTTCGCATTTCAATTATGCGAACCGCAATTACCTCGCATACCTGACAAGTAAGTGTTCGCTTTATCTTTCCTATTTTTGACCCTGCGCTCTAAGTATATAAAAAAAAAAAAAAAAACACCACAAACAAACAAAAAGAAGAGAAGACGGAAACAGAGCAGCCTTCCGACGAACATCATTAGAAAATTACAACTGTCAGGCCAAGAGTTCATTTACCTTTAATCTAAGAGCTTCTATCTCCTTCCCAAGGTATGTGCACTTTTTGCTTCACCTTAAATTCGTAGTTTGAAAGCCTAGGGTTTATTCTTGGGTATTTGAAGGTATTTGCGGTCCACAAATTCAAAATTTGGACCACAATTAGACCGCATTTCCTAGACCCTAGATGCCTGAGCGAGACGACAAATGCGGTGAATCTGCAATCTCAAAACCAAATTGCGAACCGCAGATCCACCGCGAACACACTCAGGACCTTTAGCTAGCACTGGTGAATTATGCTGTGGTTATGCGATCGCAGATCTCATTTTGCGATGAGAGTGCGACCGCATTTGTATGTCACGAACAGGCCTATGCATATCACCACTATGCGATATCTTTGCGATTCGCATAGTGGTTATGCGATCGCAAACCACACCGCACATCTACAACTCTTTGGTCATTTCTCCTATTTTTGTCTTTTCTCAAATAATGATAATATCACTAACATATCCTATTTATGCAGACATGGCTAAAAAAAATCCCAAAAGCAAAAGGCCTTCCACCGCTTCAACCTCCGAACCAACCAAACGAGCAAAGAAAGATTCAACTAGACCTAACACCTCCCAGTCTGAAGAGGAGGATTGCTTTCCGGAAGTTGATCTAGTTGCTGAGGCACGGAGGAAGAAAGGAGATGACCTTCAGCTTCGCTTTGAAGTTGAAGGCTCAAGATCTTTATTCCGGGAAGCACTCGCAAAGCGAAGGGTTCTGCCGGAGAAAAAGTTGAGTCTGAATGGGCTTCCAGAACAATACCCTCACATTCTTGACAACATTAAAATGAGGAACTGGGAGTACTTCACCACAGACCCAAAGGAGTACAATGAGTCAATGGTCCGGGAATTCTATGCATCGTACGGAGCATCACGATCAGCGTACATAGACGCAATAGAATTTTCACCGGCACTGTCCATGTTCGGGGTAAAGCTGTGTTCTGTGACAGCAACTACATCAATGAGCTATTCTTCCCTAAATGGGAATCAGGCACAACGGAGTACGATGCAAAGTACTCCAACAGAGAGAATGAACGTGGATAGATAGCGTCTATCATTGCGAAGCGGATTCCAGCCTGGATCAGTCCTGGGAAGAAAATTTTCAAAGAGGACCTCACAAGGGAAGCCAAATATTGGCTAAGCTTCGTCACTTCTCATCTAGTACCCTCTAGAAATGAAACAGAAATCAGCATTGAGGAGGCATTTCTCATTGCATGTATAATGAAGGTGGTTAAGATTGATGTGGGGAGCCTTATTTTCCAGGAAATTGGCATCCGAGCTACTCAGCGGGCCACACCACTTCCATTCCCAAGTCTGATCACCACCCTCTGCCAAGAGGTGGATGTACCATTCTTACCACAATGAGACAGACTTGGGAGGTCTACGAGAGATATCGATATCACCCGTATCAGTGATGCACCGGCCCCAACAACAACCCCGATAGAAGACATTGACTCTCAAAACTTCCTGTCTCCTCAAGATCCTGAAACTTCTACAGCTGCTGAAGCACCTACACCCTCAGCTACCACCGGCCCATCAGCCTCACACATACCAGCCATTTCAAGACTTGGTTTAATTGCTCATCATGCTAATTCTAAAGTAGACCAGCTCTTGAAGACATTGCCCTCACTAATTAAACAAGCCTTGACTCCGCTGCAACAACAACAATTAGACTTCGGAGAGAGGTTGACAAAGCTTGAGTCGAGGGTTGAAAGCATTGAAAAAGGTGAAGTGAGGGATCTACCCCAACTGCGGGAGGATGTAAAATCACTAAAGACCGACCTCCAGAAGATGAAAAATCTGGAGTTCGACATATCTCCTCTCCTCCCCAACGAGGGTGATCAGGGTGCTGGCCATGCTGACTTGGGCCTCGACTTCACGACACTCATGGCGGACATCCCACCGTCATCTGCTAAAGTGTCTCAGCCTCCCGCCCCTACAGTTCAGGTTGAATCTACTGATGACGAGACTTCGGAAGGGTCTTCAGAATTTGAAGGGGACGGCTCTGAGGAGGCCAGTGTAGAGCTCGATGAGGGTGCAAACCCCAAGCCAAAAGAAAAAGAAATTGCAGTGCCCACAGCAGAGGAAGAACAAGAGCAGGCAGACATCGAAGAAGCCATTGAATGATCATTAGTAGATAAGGCTGCCAGGAGATGGCCATCAGCGGGAGAAGGTAGAAGCTCAGCGGCTCCCCCACCGGCTTCGGATCAGACTCACTCTTCTCGTCCAGCACCGACAGAGACCTAGGCTACTGCATCTCTTCGCGCAATTGCGCCACCAGGGAGCCCCTTGTCCTTTACATTTTATTCTATGCATTGGGGACAATGCATGTGTTTAAGTTGGGGGTGGTAGCCTTGTATTCTTGTTTTGTTTGTATATGGGATTTACCTGTGAGCATGTTCAGTGACATTTCATACCTGTACATTAGATAGTAATGCTTTATGATTTATGTGTATATGTTGTTGTAATCAAATAGTTAGCAATAACTCCCCCTTGTTTTTTCTTTTGTCGGGTTCTTTTTAAAAGGGTGTAATAGTAGAACCGGGAAGTTGAGTATGAAGTATATTGACCAGGATGGTACATCTGTTGACAATCAAGTATGTAACCATATGTGAAGCATAGACCCCTAGAACAAATCAATTAGGTGGATTTGAGGCTCGCTCAGTAACTCTAGGTCTACTTGGAATTGTGTATTTATACACGAGGAAAGCCTCGAGTTACTAAATGCGAATTCCAAAGCTGTAAACTATGTTAACCAAACAGTTGATGTGCCAGTGTGTGTGAGCTCATTGTTTTGATAGTTCTTGTGTTCACTGCTGCCATCTAGAACTTGCCCGGTTGGTTCTTCGTTGCCTATAATATGTACGCTAAGTTAGAGAAGTGATCTTAGGCTTTCTTTGATTAGTGATGAAACCTTTCTAGCCTTTTCAGCCGACCTGTGCATAATGAATATCACTAGTACCCTATTTTGAGCCTGGTAGCCTTTTTCTTGGCCTCCGCATTACAACATTATCCCATTCAACAAAGATGACTTCTTTTGAACCCATTCCTCCTTGAACATTGAGAATATTGTTAAAAGTTAAGTTGGGGGTGGGGATCAATAAGAAAATGGGCAAGATCGTGAAATAAAACTGGAACCCCGTACCTCAAAAGCTCATGTTAATCTATGGAAGCTTCGGGAAAAAAAAAGAAAGAAAGAAGAGAAGAAATATTCTATGTGGGTGGTATAAAGAAGCTTGAGAATCAAATAAAGAGGTATGCAAGTGGGGTTTAATGCGGGATTGTAAAAGCCATTGAGGCCATGTGGTCAAAAAGGAACAAAAGGTTGAAAGAAAGAAGAGTGTAATTAGTGTTCAAGGAGGAAGTAGCCACTATTATCTAAATCTACATCCTACCCTTCCTTAAACCGACGTTACAAGCTTATAAAGTCCTTATGTGATCTCTAACCAAGTGTTCTTATAACTAGGCGATGAATTAAACTAAGGGCAAGCCTATGGCATGGCAGGTGGTGACACTTGAAATTCTGTTCTGAGAGCGAGTGTACTAGTACTTTTGTCCCTTGAGTTTGCTATGATAAATATTGCGAGAGTGGGACTTTCTTTCTAGTGAGGGCACATACACTGCTAGGTTGATAGTCAGTTGAGCTCTGAGGAGAGCATAAGTAAATTCAGCTGAAAGTAGCATTTAGTTACTTTGTTGAGGCTCAAAGTTCACTGATTGATTGTTTGCCTTTGAGCATTTTAATGATTCAAAGGGGGTACAGTGGTAAAAAGGGTTATACTTAAGATGTTAACAACAAACACCGTCCATGGTCAATGTTGCTTCATATTTGATAAATAAAATCTAGTTTAGGACAGTGTCGTGCTAGTTGCTTGAGGACAATCAAGAGCTTAAGTTGGGGGTGTTGATGTGCCGGGTAATTTCGGCACATTTTGATACTATTTGTTTAGAGTTTAACTTGTTCTACTTGTTAATTATCACGATACTTACGTAATTTTAGTGTAATTTCAGTGTATTGAGTGAAGAGATCCAGAAGCATGAAAAGAAGTCCAAAAAGCCAGCCAAAGGCAAGAAAGGAGGTCATGAGCATAGCAGGTTCAATTCTGCGATCGCAAAACAGTTATGAACGTCGCATAATTCGCAAGAAGATCGTAGATGCAGACAGAACTTTAAGCCAACTTTCAAGTTGAGAATGCGGTCGCAAATGTGACCGCAAAACAGGTATGCGAACCGCATTCTCATCGAAAACACGAACAGAGTCTGGGTGAAAAATAGAGTGAAGAATGAGATCGCATTCTGCGATCGCAAAGTCAATATGCGAACCGCAATTTCAGATGCGACGAGAGGGAAGCTGACTGGTGTGATCTGCGATGGAACATGAAGATTTGCGAACCGCATTCCTGTTCTGCGACAGGAATGCGATCCGCATACATGCAACAAGGTCAAACTTGATTTCTGCTCGCCTCGGGTTTTGGGCTTTTATAAATAGCTTTTCTAGGATTGTGTGAACATATACTTGTCAGAATTCAGAGTAAAAAGTACAGCTTTTGATTATTTTCGAATTGAGAGACGTTTTTGGGTGATCAAAACTGAGAATTCTGTATTTTTGTAAGATGAATTCAATTATTCTCCTTTGTTCTTTAGTTATCAATATGTGTAGCTAAACTCTAATACTGAGGTTGTGAACCCTAGATGGGTATAATGTTATTGAGAGTTTGATATTGATTCCAATTTTGAAAGAAGCTTGATATTTATTTATTTCTTGTTCTTAAATTAATCGTTAGTGGTTGCAAACATCAACGAATGCCAATTTACGCTATTGTATCTTGGAAAAGTGAGATAGAGTTTGGTAGAGATAAATAACAATAATTCAAGGCTTTAAACCTTGTTTAACGAAATCACTTAGGAATAAGTAGATTTTAATTTGGTGACTGATTGGGTGTTCTTAATTGTGACTCTTTTGTATTCGGGAGAATCATAAGAGGATGCGTTATCCAAGTGTTGGGAAATACTGGATAATAAGTTAATAAGAACCGATTGCATATCAAGAACGGACTTCAATATCAATATCAAGAGCATTTTACTACATTAGGGGGAACACAACCTTAGTATCTTAAATTCATATTTTTACGTTCAAATTATTCTCAAACAACAGTTCTTAGTTTACTTTTCTTTACATATTCAACACCAATTTATTCTATTTGGCTACTTGATCGAATTACGACTAAGTAAAGTATTGCATTAATTGGATAATTGTTTCACGCCTATTCCCTGTGGGATTCGACCCCAACCTCGTTGGGTTACTATATTTGACATCGATCGCTTACACTATTGTTAAGGTGTAATTTGAGCGAATCAAATTTTGGCGCCGTTGCCGGTAGTACGTGTCCTCACCATCTATTAGAGAATAGAATTATAGAAGTTTAGTTTCTAGAATCAAAAAATCCGTACAACAAGAATACAAGAAAGTGAAGCTTTCCTAATGGTGCGATAGCCTCTCGAACATAAGTACAGATGTCTCCGTACCGATCCTCAAGACTCTACTAAGCCTGCTCATGACTCGTGAGACCTATGTTACCTAATCTCTGATACCAACTTGTCACGATCCAAAACTCAACATGTCGTGATGGCGCCTATCACAGAACTAGGCAAGCCGACAATCATAATTAACTACGCATTTTAAATTAAAAACATGGTGAAATAAGTTTAACAGTGACATATTCTCATAAATAAGTGGGAAGAAAATACCACGACTCAATACAAAATCCCTAAAATTCGGGTGTCACTGAGTACACGAGCTACTATAATGTCAACATAGTCAAATTGCTAATACAATTGTCCAGAAAGATAAAATAGTGCTAAATGACTGAAAAGAAGGAGAGTCGAGGTCTGTGGACACCAAAGAAGCTACCTCAAAAGTCTCCAAGCAAATGAAGCTCCAAAGCTAGCAACCACCGTGCCCAGAAGTACCTGGATCTGCACACGAAGTGCAGAGTGTAGCATGAGTACAACCGACCAATGTACTCAATAAATAATAGGACTAACCTTGGGCTGAAAGCAGTGACGAGCTCAGAAAGGTACAGTCAAATCCATAACTCAGAGAGAAATCACATAATCAGTTGTAGACAATACAAAAATGTAGACATGCTTTTTAGCTTTTAACAGTTTGAGCACAACACGGATAAAATATGCTAAGTTTGACTAATATGAGGTATGTCACATCTCGATATCTACATGTCAAATATGCATGACAAATGTAATGCAATACAGTGACAAAGTCATATACTCATACTCTCGGAGTATTCATCCTCACTCAGCACGCTTAATCACTCGACACTCCCAATCGCTCAGGACTCTCAATCACTCAGCACTCTCAATCACTCAGCACTCGCATTCAGCACTCATCGGTACTTGCACTCACTACTGGTATGTCAGACACAGGAGGGGCGGATCCTACCACAACCCGATCCCATAAATAACACTCACAATCAGGTCCTTGGTCTCATTTAGTCATCAATCTCTATAGTCTCTTGGGCTCACAAAACTCATGCCAATCAGCCTAAACAATGATACATGATGTAACAACAAATAATAACAGAGACTGAGATATGATATGCAGATAATGAAGGTGACTGAGTACATAATTGCAATTTAAGCAAATAACTCAACAGCATAAACGACCTTTGTGGGTCCTAACAGTACCAACATATAGCCTAAATATAATTTTCTAATATGAATCACAGCTCAATTTCTCTAACTCATGGAGAATATATGAATAATAACAAGATTAGAAACTACACAGTTCCACGGAATCAACCGGGTCACAATTACTACGGTGCATGCCCACACGCTCATTACCTAGCATGTGCGTCACCTCAACACTAACCATATAACATGTAGTTCGGGGATTCATACCCTCAAAGTCAAGTTTAGAAGTGTTACTTACATCAAACTACGCAAATCCCTACTCCAACAAGCCCTTGCCTCGCGAATCAGCCTCCGAACGACTCGAATCTAGCCACAAGCAACTTAATACAATCAATACAAGCTATAGAATCAATTCCATTCGATAAAGCTAAGTTCTTTAATCAAAGTCAAAAGTAAACTTCGGGCCCACCTTTCGGAATCCAACAAAATTAACAAAATCCGAACACCCATTCAATAACGAGTACAGCCACACCAAAATCATCCAATTCCGACCACAAATCGTCACTCAAATCCCGAAATATTACTCTCCAATTCCTAGTCCAAAATCCCCCAAATTCCACATTAAAAACACATAATCTAGGTGGGAAATTCAATGGGTATTCTATATTAATGAATAAAAATGATCAAAAGTTGCTTACCTCCTGAAATCTAGTGAAACCACTCTCAAAAGTTGCCTCTAGCCGAGCTTGCAAAGTCCATAAATGAGAAAATAACTCAAACCCTCGACTTATGAATCTGCCAGGCATCTCGTACCTGCGGTTCACTTAACCTCTTCTGTGGCCTCGCAGGTGCGGCCAAAACTCCGCTTTTGCGATTTTCGTGAAGGCCCCATACCTTCACTTCTACGGACCAGGCTCCGCTTGTGCGGAGTCGTACCCACGACCTGCGGTCCGCTTCTGCGGAAACTCCTGCCCCATGCCACATTTGAACTTGCGCTCTACTTCCCGCATCTGCGATCCCGCAGATGCGGACAAAACCTCGCACCTGCGCATCCCTTCAACCCCAACAAAAATCCGCACTTGTGATGCAATGACCGATTCTGCGGCCGCGCACCTGCAATCAACTCTTCGTAGGTGCGATCGCACCAGACCAACAACAAATCAGAAAATCCTCAAGTCCACAACTCATTCCGATTCCAACCCGCATCACTCCTGAGGCCCCTGAGACCCCATCCGCACATACCAACACATCTCAAAATATCGTACGAACTTAGTCGAGGCCTCAAATCATCTCAAGCAATATCAAAACACGAATCGCACCCTAATTCAAGCATGTTGAAGCTAATGAATTTCCAACTTCTATAATCAATGCTGAAACCTATCAAACCAACTCCGATTGACCTCAAAGTTTTCACACAAGTCATAAATGACACAACAAACCTATTCCATCTTCCGAAACCAAAATCCTAGCTCGGTAGCGGCAAAGTCAACTTTCGGTCAAACTTCTCAACCTTCCAAACTTCAACTTTTTCAACTTTCGCCACTTCAAGCCAAAATCATATACAGACCTTCAAATTAATATTCGGACACACTTCTAAGTACAAATTTATCATATGGAGCTATCGGAACCATCAAAACTCCATTTCACGGTCATTTACACATAAGTCGATATCCGGTCAACCCTTTCAACTTAGGCTTCCAACCTTGGGACTAAGTGTCTCAATCCATCCCGAAACATCCCCGGAACCAAACCAACCACCCTGGAAAATCACAAAAAAACGAATAAGCATAGAATAAACAATAAATAGGGGAACAGGGCTATAATACTCAAACCGACCAGCCAGGTTATTACAAGTACCTTGAGACATAGGAAGGCGAATCGCTCTATAGGACATCATGGATAATGGAAAAAGATCTCTGGTGATGCCAAGGGGAGATGCACACATACGTCTTGATGCTTTGTCCCAAGGGCACCACAAAATTAGGTGGGATAGAGTGTCATGGCCCGCCACATCATCATGCTACGTAGGTGCCACTTGGCATATATTTTTGCCATATGGAAAGCTTACATATGAAATAGACTAGCACATGTGGTAAGGTCCTAGAGAAATATAGAGGTTTCCCTAGGAAGACGCTAGAACCCTACGGTTTTCTAGGAAAGTCCTTGAAGATTCTAGTTATATAGAGAATGCTAGAGAGGAGACTTACTTGTAAATAATAAGGGACTTGTGTAACAATTAATATTTACACACTAGCCCCTACAGGACTAATATATTTAGGGGGGCATTCATTTGTAAATTCACCAAGCAACACAATCAAGTTCTCTACAATAAAAAGCTTCATTTGGCAAATTTCTCTTGTCTTTTGTATCTAACATTCCCTTAGCAGTCTTGAGTATAGTATTTTAGGCTGACTTGACATAGCAGGACCGTGAGCAAGTTGGCAAGTGCCAAACGTGTGCTTAGTTCAATACTAAGGACGTGACACTATGGTAATTGAAGGAGGAGTAAGGTCTTGTCCTCGGGTGAGGCGGGGGACGGGGGGCAAGGGAACTTCGAGGCTGAGAGTTGGGTCGTGAAACATAGGAACTTTGACGGGCAAATCTATAGAGTTAGCGAAGATCCCTCAGAAGAGGAAGATTAGTATAGCTTGCGTCTAGGAGACTAAATGGTGGGGTCTGAGGCACGAGATGCTGACAGGTACAAACTGTGGTACTTAGGAAGCGTAAGAGGCAAGAACGGGATTAGGTATTTTAGTGGATAGGGAACTCCGAAAACTAGTAGCAGAGGTTAGGAGGGTGAGCGACAGGCTGATGGCTATTAAGTTAGTTGTTGGAGGGATTACCCTGAACATAATTAGTGCCTACACTCCTCAAGCGGGATTAGGTGAGGAGGTCAAAAGACGTTTTTGGGATAACCGGAACGAGGTTGTGCATGGTATCCCACTTAACAAGAAGCTTCTTGTTGGAGGGGACTTCAATGGACATATCGGTTTGACTTCCGAGGGTTATGATGATGTGAATGATGGCTTCGGTTTTGGAGTTAGAAATGGAGGTGGTACTTTGCTGTTGGATTTTACAAAGGCTTTTGATTGGTGGCAGCTAACTTGGGTTTTCGAAAGAAGGAGGAGCACTTGGTTACCTTTCAGAGTATGGTGGCCAAGACCCAGATACCTACTCCTTAGGAAGTGCGATAGAGGTCTTTGTACGGATTGCAAGGTTATTCCAAGTGAGAATCTCTCAACCCAACATAGGCTCTTGGTGATGACTTGGAGATTAGGAGGAAGAAGAAGAAGAGAGTTGTGTATGATCTACCAGGATCAACTGGGGAGCCTTGACTATGGACAAAGCTTGGGAGGTGAGGGAGAAGTTAGAGGCTATGGAGTCATGGAGGAGTAGTGGGGACGTGAGTGGTATGTGGACCTTGATAGCGAACCTGCATTAGGGAAGCTGCTAGGGATCTCGAAAGGATACACTGGAGGACACAAGGGGGATTGGTGGTGGAATAGAGAAGTCCAAGAAATGGTAAAATCCAAGAAAAGGTAAAAGCGAAGAAAGCAGCGTACTTGAATATGGTGAGGAGCAAGGACGAGGAGGAGTAGAGGACGAATTAGGAATGGTATGAGAGGGCCACGAAAGAGGCATAGTTAGCGATCACGGTGGCTAATACGACATCATTTGGACGTTTGTACAAAGAAATTAGTGACAAGGGTGGAAACAAGAAGCTGTATAGGCTAGGCAAGGTGAGAGAAAGGAAGGCCCGTGACCTGGATCAGGTGAAGTGCATCAAAGATGAGGATGACAAAGTATTGATGGATGAGGCGCATGTTAGACGTAGATAGGAGACATACTTCCATAAACTCCTAAATGAAAAGAGGGATAGGGGTATTGTGTTGGATGATTTGGTGCACTCCGAGATTAGTCGTGACTTTGGTTTTTGCAGGTGTACTAAAATAGGGGAGGTCGAGGAGGCTATGCGGTAAGATGTGCAGGGGAAGAGTGATTGGGCCAGATGAAATTCCGGTAGAATTTTGGAAGAGCGTAGGTGGAGCAAGCTTGGAATAGCTCATTGGGTTGTTTAACATCATATTTAGGACGAAGAAAATGCCTGAGGAATGGAGGTGGAGTATGATGATCTTGGGATAAAAGAATAAGGGGTATATCTAAAATTGCAACAAATTAAGGGTATCAAGCTGCTGATCCACACTATGAAAGTCTGGGAGAGAGTGGTGAAAGCGAGTGTGACGAGGAGCGTGTCTATTTTCGAAAAATAGTTCGGATTCATGATGGATCATTCGACTAAGAAAGCCATTTACCTTGTAAGGAGGTTGGTGGAGCAGTATAGAGAGATGAAGAGGGACTTATATATGGTGTTCATTGATCTAGAGAGAGCATACGACAAAGTCCAGAGGGAGATTCTGTGGAGATATTTGGAGGCTAGGGTGTTTTGGTGGCTTGCACTAAGGCAATTACGTACGTGTATGATGGAGCTAAAACACGAGTGAGGACCGGAGGGGGGGGGGGGG
>MCJB01029220.1:56002-111126 GCA_002018475.1 Nicotiana obtusifolia | reverse complement strand
GGGGGGGGGGGGGTCAAACACTTTCTAATTATGATGGGGTTGCACCAGGGGTCGGCTCTTGGCCTATTCTTATTTGCCTTGGCATTGTACACCGTGATGCGCCACATTTAAGGGGAGGTGCCATGGTGTATGTTATTTATGGATTGTATTGTACTGATTGACGAGACACGAGGAGGTGTTAACGCGAGACTGGAGGTTTGGAGACAAAACCTGGAGTCTAAAGGTTTCAATTTGAGTAAGACCAAGACTGAGTAATTGGAATGCAAGTTCAATGATGAGATCAATGGAGCGGACGTGGATGTAAGGCTTGATACACAAGTCATCTTTAAGAGAGATACTTTCAAGTACCTTGGATCTATTATCCAAGGAATGAGGAGATTGATGAGGATGTTACTCATCGTATTAAAGTGGGTGGGTGAAATGAAGACTCACATGCGGTGTTTTATGTGATAAGAATATGCCACCTAAACTTAAGGGTAAGTCTTACAGAGTGGTTGTTAGACCTACCATGATGTATGGAGCAGAGTGTTAGTCAAGTCAAGAACTTTTCCAGAAGATGAAAGTAGCACAAATGAGAACGTTAAGATGGATGTACGGACATACCAGGATTGATAAGATTAGAAATGAAGATATTCGGTACATGGTAGGAGTAGCCTTGGTGGAGGACAAGATGCGGGAAGCGAGGCTTAGGTGGTTTGGGCATTTGAAAAGGAGAAGCACAGAAGTCCCAGTGTGGAGGTGTGATAGGTTTGCCTAAGTTGCTCTGAAGAGAGGTATATGTAGGCCAAAAAAATACTGGGTTGAGGTAATTAGGCAGGACTTGGCGTTGCTTCAGCTCACTGAGGACATGACCCTTTATAGGAAAGTGTGGAGGTCGAGATTTAGGGTAGAAGGTTAGTAGGTAGTCGAGTGTGTGTCTTCCCTACACCAGTAGTATTAGTAGTTAGCCTTGTATTTTGTTATTGATAATCTCTATTACTACATGTTTTCTTATTATCTTGTTGTTATTACTGCATATTTTCTTATTATCTTGCTGTTGTTACTGCTTTCTTTTTTCTTTCATTGAGCCACAGGTCTATTAGAAACAACCTCTCTACCCTTAAGGTAGGGTAAGGTCTGCGTACACACTACCCTCCCCAGACCCCACTCGTGGAATTATACTGAGTTTGTTGTTGTTGTTGTTGTTGCGATTGATAATTCATGAAATTAAACAGTAGTTTGGCTTTTGTTGTCTCCAATGTTTTACCTTAAAAGTTTTAGTCTCCTTATGCCTTGCACTTATTACAGGGTAATTTTTATAAATGGTTATATAAATATATATTTTTTAACCAAAATCATATAACTATATTTTCTAATACCAATATTACAAGACTTTTACCTATTCACATAAAAGTCACAACTGCCGGAAAACCTAGTTTCTTGATGCAATTATGTTTATTTTTCTTTTCAAGATTTTGTCTAGTGGTATTGCTCAGTAAGTAAAATTATGACAAGTTATATATATAGGATTTTGCTAATCTATTATATGGTTATAATAGGTTAGTATTGTATACATCTTTTATTTTCCTTTTATGTCCTTAGTAGTGGAGGCTTTATTGTCTTTTTGTCCAAAAACTAAAGCCTACACAATCCTTCTTCTCCCTCTTTTATTTTCTTCTCATGTAAATGGTGCTACCATAACAAGAAAAAACATTAAACTAATAAAATGGCCACAACCTAAAGAAAAAAGGGAAACTAGAATATCATTTGGACAAATATCCATTACTTTCTCCTTGATTATTGTCATTCCCTTCGAGTTCTTTTAGAAGAAGCTTCAGCAATAAGATTAATATATAATCAAATTCGGATGGAACTAAACCATCATTTTTTCAGATCTAAACATCGCAGATGGCATTCTTGTATGACAAATTTAGAGAGGATGGGGATTAGAAGATGAGACTGTATTTTGGGTTCTCTTACTGATATTGGTGGTGTACATTAGATAAATAATGAAAAATGCATGTTTTTGAGTATATTTGCGTGTTGTTACTTATGTGCTTTGTGGGAGATCACATGGTTTTTGAATTAAAAATATGCTCATTACGAGTGCCTTATATGTAGGAATAAACTTGCACAAAAAGGGATCAAATAGGAGAAAATTTTGGTGAAAAAAGAGCTGAAGAGAAAAATGTTGGACAATAAAGCGAGGTTTACTTTGCCAGACCGGGACCGGAGCAAAAGAGAACAACAACTGGGAGCGGTCTGGGTTGCGCGTCCAGATGCGCCCCAAGGTTTCCAATTCGAAATAGAAGTGTTAAATCCGCCCCATACAAACCCTAATGGATATAAATACATCCTAAAAACATCTTTTTGAGGGGAGACACTGCTTTGGAGCAGAAAGAACACGCTTAGAGCAAGGAAAAAGATTCAACTTCACGTTTTTTTGCTCTTTCTTCCTTTTTTTATTGTTATGAATTCTAGTGCTGTATTTTTACATACTAGCACGAGTAGCTAATTTCTTAGTTTAATTGAAATTTTTGGAGGATGAATTCTTTTTACGTTTTTATATAATTTAGCCTTTGGATTTTCTACTTGTTTAACTACGTGTATTTTAGTTGATTGAATGACCATCAATTGACTGTGCCTATTTAGTAGGTATTGCTTGGAAAAATGGTACATATTTAGGTAGTTGTTGAACAACGTCACTTCTAACGTAGGTGTGGAATCAATATGACATGTTTAAAGGTAGATTTAAGAATAACAAAGCCTTGCCATGGTCATAATGAGCGGTAAGATAGTTCTAGCTAGTGTAGTTTGGGAGAATATGTCTAGTAAATTATTATAATTACTCAAGAGAGAATTACAACACCTGAAGCACTCACAGTCAGTAGAAAATAATTAGGTGAAATTATAGGAGATGTATCGTAAAGGATTCTGAAAATTGAGAAAATATTAACTCTGGGCCTCCTTAATCTTGTCTCCAACCCTTAGTATATTTTGTTGATAAATTTTTAGTGATTTTTAATAATCATTGGTTAATTAGTTTATAACAAGACTATTAATCTTTATAATTTAGAAGTTGTTTGAGCTTGCATTCTTAGTTATATTAAACGGTTATAGCGAAATCTTAGTTTTCTGTGGGATTCGACTCCGGACTTTTAGACCGAATTATATTTGGAGCGAGCATTTAGTCCTTTTTATAAAGCATAGTTGGGCATGATCAAATTTTGGCGCCGTTGCAGGGGAACTAACATTGTAGCTATAGGTGTAAATATTGCTTGAGTACAAGTTTGGTAATTAATTTTTTTTTTTTGTGATACAAGAAATGAGACATCTTGGAATTATGGGAGTTTGGATATTGGTAGTTCTTCTTATGATATTCCTAATGCATATTATGGAGGAAATCACCCATGGCAAAATTGTCAAAATATTTCCGGGAGCGAGTTGTGTGCACCAATTCAATCTTATGTGTGGAATGTATGTGATGTTTGTTGTGGTCAAGATGATCACTTTTATGGTTGTGCTTGTATTTGTTATCCTCCCCCAACCCCTTATTATGATGGTTTTACTTTTTCTTGTGAGGTTAACCGAAACAAAGAACCCAGGGAAGTTGACTTGAATGAGATCAACGATATGTTAAAGTGCCTCATGAAACACATTAATGAGAAACGACTACAAATACAAGGCAATGGGATACTATCCAAAGGCAAGAGGCAACTATTCATAACCTGGAGGCACAAATGAGTCAATTGGTTGATGCTTTAAGTGCTCAACAAGCTAATATTGCGGATAATGTCCAAAAAGAGCGTGAATTTGAGCAGAAACTGAGGCGCTAATGGAGAAATTCATGGTAGAACACCAATAAACTAATCAACTAGAATTTGATGATGCCGACGTTGAAGACGTGATACTAAAGTCAGCCAAGGACATTGAGAATACAAATTTTGTTGACTCTAGTGTCATTGATGTTGAGGATGTTGAAAGTCCTGAAGTTCATGTTTTTAAGTGCATTGGTCCTCGCTCCAATAATTTTTTACATTATGTTCGGATGATGATATGGAAATATAATCATCCAAGCCAATTGAGGAGTCAAGGGATGAAGAACAAAGTGTCTACATTCTGACGTTTTTGGTGCCAGAAAGACATGATTACACATCTTATCTAAAGGGCAAGAAGCATAGAAAAAATATAGTTGTTTCCTTGGTCCAAATAGATTTGTTCCACCACCGCTGGATCATAACAAAAAGCTTGAAGCAAAACTCGGGTTTCAATTCATAACCTCGAGGTGGAGGCAAAAAGTGATTCGCCTTGTGCTG
Organism: Nicotiana obtusifolia; assembly: GCA_002018475.1. Taxonomy (NCBI): domain Eukaryota; kingdom Viridiplantae; phylum Streptophyta; class Magnoliopsida; order Solanales; family Solanaceae; genus Nicotiana; species Nicotiana obtusifolia. The sequence continues at coordinate 106,831 of MCJB01029220.1, read as the reverse complement.
TGATGTTAAATCAAGCGCTTGTTGGAAGACAAATGAGCTTTACTTCTTTATTTTGGTTTTAATTCTTTTTTGATTTTTTTTGTATTATTTTTGTAGTGTCGTTTTTTATTTTCTAGGAGCATGTGAAGCAAAGTCATTGGATGGAAGAAAAATCAAGTGAGATAGTTGGAACTAAGTGTGAGGTGCCCGCAAAAAATGCCAAGTCTGGGAGAAGTCTGCTACCGCATGAGCTGTTAATGCTTTGATATTTGGCCTACCAGGGAATTTCTTTTACCCTCTTGTGATTTATGGGTGTGTATCGAGGATAATGCACAATTTTAAGTGTGGGGTGAAGAGACTGTTTGGGTGATTTCCTATCTTAGCTGTGTTATTTTATGTGTTGAAAAAAATAAAAAATAAATTAGGTAAAAATAATCCCCCTTGGTTTTTCTTATAGCCACGATTCTTTTCCGAGGGATGACTCTTTGAACTGGGTAATCATTTTTTTCAGGCAGAATTTTCAAAAAAAAAAAATTAGACTTTTCCCGATGATGGACTTCCTAGACAGTTTTCTTGAGGGTATTAAAGTCTAAAGAAAAATACAAAAAGATTTTATTTTCTTCTTTTTGAACTGATAATGGAATGAGAATAACTTGAATATTTATGCTTTTTGACATATTTTATATCAAAGCTAATAGCTAGAGAATTTGCGCTGAGCACTTTCTTCGTGATTCTTGTGATTATATGCCTTGATATATATGTGGCTTTATTTTGACTTTTAGGCTCATCTTTTGACTCCTATTTTGTACTTTCTGTCACGATCCAAAACCTATAATAGGTCAAGATGGCGCCTAACGCCGCCATTAGGCAAGCCCACATGTGAACCTCAAATTTCATTATTCCGTTTTAACTTTTAAAAACAGAAGTTTCCTTAAATACACCGAATAAAAGTAAAATCTCATGGAACCGTAAATACTTCTTTCCAAAAAAATATCAAGTGTGAATAATATATAAACTACGGTGATAGTAATGATAAGTACAACAGTGCATAAATGCTAAAAGCCCCAAAACCCGGTGCCACAAGTGCATGAGCAATCTAGAGACTCCGGTGCTGCAGATCGAAGAAGGGAAAACAGATTACCACTAAGTTTCCATGGAAGTGCGGTTACACGCCCAGGCGACCACTGGAAGTACTTGTCTTAGTACCTGCACATTCAGTGCAGAAGAGTAGGGTGAGTATGTAAAACAATGCTTACCCATTAAGCATCCAGTCTAACATCGAAGAAATAGTGATGAAGGGTCGACTTGACACTTACTATTGGTCAAACAGTAATAAAAACATAAAGTAGACATGGAGGACGTACAATAAGTAGCAATGAAACAGATAAAACATTAATACTAAATTTCCAACATGGATCTATATCAAACCACTAAAATGACATAACCGGCCTTGAAGGCACTAACTCGACTGTTACCAAAACAAAATCCAATCTCAAGTATTAAGCACGAGTATGCGAAGGTGAGCTGCCCAATCCCATAGAAAAAGTGATACTCAGTACTACCGAGGCGAACAGACTAATCCCATATGAATAGTGATACACAGTAGTGCCGAGGCGAACGACCCGATCCTATAAAAGCAGAGAAATTACCTCACTCGCGAAAGTACATGCGAGTCGAAAAGACACGGATCTAAAGTTCATCAAATATTTCCCAATTTTCCAAAGTAAGAGGCTAAATCGATATGTTTATTCTAACATCAGTCTCAGTCATAAATTAAGGAAATCAAATACACAGGATAAAAAAAAATAGCACAATTAAGGCATGATGTGAATCTAAGTCTACTCGGACATAACATAAATAAAGCTACGTACAGACTTTCGTCACCTTGTACATATGTAGCTCCCCATAGTAAGCAGCACACAACAATTAATACACCTAAGGATATAAATTATCTCTTATAAGGTTAGGCAAAAGACTTATCTCGCTTCCAAGTTCGCTATCCGGTTCTTTAACCTCACTAAAACTCCTCAAAAGTCGCATAAACTAATCAACATATGCTCAAAAATTCATAATTTAACTATTAAACTAATTTCCAACCAAATTCTGAAGGTCCATGAAAGTCACCCCCGGGCCCACGTACCCGGATTCCGATATTTTTTGAAGACAAATATTACCCATGACCTCCTGAACTCAAATATATAATTTATTCCCAATTCCATAATTAATTTCGTGGTCAAATTCTATTTTTACCAAACCATAGGTTCCAACAAAAATTCCACAAATTTTTTCTAATTCCATGTTAAATCTACCCATAATCCATGTATTTAACTCAAGAACTGATAGAGATCACTTACCTCGTGATGTTGATGAAAATCCCTAACAAAATGCTCTCACATTCGACCAAGACCAAGTGAAAAATGAGAGAAAAGTGACTAATTACCGTAAATAATCCATGTTTGCCTAGTGATTCCTTCTTCGCGATCACGGAAAATGCCTCGCGATTGCGAAGGCCAAATTCTTCCACTGCCAAAACACTCTTCACATTGAAGAACTTCCCATCCTTCCACGTTTGTGATCCCTAGGTCTCGTTCCCGATGGTCAAATGCCTTCCTAACCAGCTCAACCATTTTCCTTCTTCGCGATCGCGGTTAGGCCTCCTCGTTCGCGAAGCACAGCCAGTCCACCTTCACGTTCGTGTAAGGAAACCGCTGCCCTTCCAAAATTCCTTCTTCGTGATAGCGAAGCACACGAGTACACGAGCAGTTCTCAGCCAACTCCAACTTGCTCTAGGTGGTCCAAAACACACCCGAGCCATCTGGGACCTCGTCCAAATGTACCGACCAGTCCATAAACATATTGAGGACTTACTCGAAGCCTCGGAATACATAAAACAACACCTAAATCAAGAATAGCACCTCAAAACCTTATTAATCAACTTCTAAGCTTCAAAACTCATTTCATCCAACTCCGAACACAACAAAACGTACTTAGACAACTCCGAATGACGCTAAATTTTACACATAAACCATAAATCACAATACAAACCTATTCCCAGGCTCGGAATCGTAAAAGGACATCGATAACACCAAATCCACTTCAAGTCAAACTTAGAAAATTCTAAAACTCTCAAAATGTCAACTTTCAACAATTAGTGCCGAAATGCTTCCGGCCCACCCGAAACTCAATCCGAACATACGCCCAAGTCCAAAATCATCGTATGAACCTATTGGACCCCTCAAATCCCGATTCCGAGGTTGTTTACTAAAAGTTTTGACTCAAGTCAAACTTGGCCACCTTAAGCCACTACTATGGAACTAAGTGTTCCGAATTCAACCCCAACCATTCCAATACCAAACCAACAATCCCCGCAAGTCATAAAACATTAAAAGAACATACACAAAGTCTTAAATTGTAGAAAGAGTATCCATAAAGCAAAACGACCGGCCGGGCCGTTACATTCTCCACCTCATAAACAAACGTTTGTCCTCGAATGGGTTTAGAATCATACCTAGAGTGCCGAATAAGTGTGAATATATGCTCTGCATGTCCTCATTGACCTCCCAAGTCGCCTTCTCGATTAGTTGGCCCCTCCACTTGACCTTCACTGCTTAAATCTTCTTAGATCTCAACTTGTGAACCTGCCTGTCAACAATGGCAATTGGATCCTCTTCATAACCCTAGATCTCATCAAGCTGCACAGTACTGTAATCTAACACATGCGACCTGTCAGCATGGTACCTCCAGAGCATAGACACGTGGAAAACCGAATGAACTCCCGATAGACTAGGAGGCAAAGCAAGCTCGGAAGCAACCTCCCCAACTTGCTTCAACACCTCAAATGGGCCAATAAACATCGGACTCAGTTTGCTCTTCTTTCTGAACCTCATGTACCTTTCATCGGCAAGACTTTTAAGAGAACTTTCTCTCCCAGCATAAATGATAAATCACGCGCTTTTTGTTCTGCGTAACTCTTCTATCTAGATTGTGCCATGCGAAGTCGCTCCTAAATCAACTTCACCTTCTCCAAGCATCCTTTACCAAATCAGTACCATATAACCTAGCCTCGCTAGGCTTAAACCAACCTATGGGGGAACGACATCGCCAACCATATAAAGCCTCAAATGGAGCCATCTCGATGCTGGACTAATAGCTGTTATTATAAGCAAACTCGGCCAATGGCAATAATTGATCCCATTGCCCTCCAAAGTCAATAACACATGCTCTAAGCATATCCTCCATAATCTGAACTGTCCATTCCGACTGCCCGTCTATCTGCGGATGAAAGGCTGTGCTGAGCTCTACCCAGGTGCCCAACTCACTCTGTACTGCTCTCCAAAAATGTGAAGTGAATTGAGGGCCTCTATCTGAAATGATGGAGATAGGCACACCATGCAGCCAAACAATCTCCTAAATGAAAATCTAGGCCAACCTCTCTGAAGAGTACGTAGGCACCACTGGAATAAAGTGTGCAGAGTTGGTCAGCCTGTCGACAATGACCCAAATGACATCAAATTTTCTCAATGTCCGTGGCAACCCAACTACGAAGTCCATAGTGATGCGCTCCCACTTCTACTTCGGTATAACCATCTGTTGAAGTAGGCCACCTGGCCTCTGATGCTAATACTTAACTTACTGGCAATTGAGCCACCTCGCCACATACTCAATTATGTCCTTCATTAGCGCCACATGCTGCTTCAGGTCACGATACATCTTCGTAGCACCGGGATGGATAGAATACCGCACTGTATGCCTCCTTTAGAATCGTCCCTCAGACTGTCAACACTAGGGATGCATAAGTGACCCTGGAGTCGCAAAACACCATCATCATCGATAGTAACCTCTTTCGCATTACCCCGTACCACCGTCCCTCTAAGGTCCAGCAAGTGCAGATCATCATATTAGCGAGCCTTGATCCCCTTAAATAAAGAAGACTAAGCCATAACACACGCAAGAACTCGAGTGGGCTCAGAAATATCCAACCTCACAAGTCGGTTGGCTAAGGACTATTTGTCCAAAGCCAATGGCCTCTCCTCTGCTGAAATGAATGCCAAACTACCCATACTCTCAGCTTTTCTGCTCAAGGCATCCGCGACCACATTCGCTTCACCCGATTTATAGAGTATAGTAATATCATAATCCTTCAGTAACTCAACGCCCACGTGCTGCCTTAGATTAAGATCCCTCTGCTTAAACAAATAATGCAAACTACGATGATCAGTGTAAACCTCGTAAGACACCCCGTAAAGATAATGCCTCCAAATCTTGAGGGCATGAACTATCGCGGCCAACTCCAAGTCATGCACATGATAATTCTCCTCATGGGACTTCAGCTTACCTGAAGCATACGCAATAACTTGCCCCTCTTACATCAATACACAACCCAAGCCAATGTGCGAAGTGTCACAATACACAGTATACATCCCTGATCCAGAGGGCAATACTAACACCGGCACTATAGTCAATGTGGTCTTGAGCTTCTGAAAGCTCGCCTCGAACTAATCGGACCATCTGAACGGAGCACCCTTCTGGGTCAATCTAGTCAAAGGAATTGCAATAGACGAGAACCCTCTATAAACCGACGATAATAACCTGCTACCCCAAGAAACTTCTGATCTCGGTCGCTGTGGTGAGACGAGGCCAACTTTGAACTGCCTCGATCTTCCTAGGATCCACGTTAATACCTTCGCCTGATACAACATGCGCCAAAAGGCCACAAAATCTAACCAGAACTCGCACTTAGAGAACTTAGCATATAGCTTCACACTAACCGCAAGTGCTGCTCATGCTCCTCCATACTACGCGAGTAGATCAATATGTCATCAATGAAGACAATGAAAAATGAGTAAAGATATCGCCTGAACACCCGATTCATCAAATCCATAAATGCCGCCGGGGCGTTATTCAAGCCGAAGGACATCACTAGAAACTCATACTACCCATATCTGGTCTGAAAATCCATCTTCGGAATATTGGTGCCACTGAATCCACCAAAATGCTAGGGCCGCTTATCCCTCGGCACAAACTATCCGTTGCGGTTGCTGATACGCTCGCTCCTCCGAGCTATATCCACAACTTGATGAAAGGAAGTCCCCATCTCTACCTCACGGGCCATAGAAACTTGAATCTCAGGGTGTAGACTTGCAATAAACCTCTGCACCCTCTCTGCATTCGTATTGAGTGTAATGGCTGCATGGCGAGACAAGTCAGTGAATCATGCCTCATAGTTGGTCATAGACATATGACCTTGACGGAGCCGCTCGAACTGTCCCTGAATCTCCTCTCTCTCCAAAGGTGGTATGTACTTCTCCAAATAAAGATGCGTAAACTAATCCCAAGTCAAGGGAGATGAATCGACTGGCCTACTATGAAAGTAAGCCTGCCACCATCTACGAGTCTTGTCCTCAAGCTGAAATGTGGTGAAGTCCACCCCGTTGGACTCCAATATTCCTATGTTGCGTAGTCTCTCCTTGAATCACTTAATGAAATCCTGTGGGTCCTCTGACCGCTCACCCCCAAAGACAAAAGGAAAAAGCCTAGTCTATGTGTCCAGCTGCTTCTGCTGCTCAACGTTTGCAGCTGGTCTGGGCTTTGGCACAACTGCTGCAACTAGCTGGACCCCACCTGCAGGTATTGCACTTGTTGTATGATAAATGGCAACTGCATGCCTTGGAGCCTGAGCGATAGGGGTCTGTGCTCCCCTGCCCACCTGAGATGTGGCTGGGTCCGCTGGAAATAAACTAGCCTACGTCATGAGTCCATGAACCACAACATACGGCCCATGATCTCCTGAAATCCTAGTGCAGTCATGAAATCTGTCGGAGCTGGCTCAACTGCATGCGCCTCATCCTGCTCCTCAATAACAGGATCCTCTACTGGATCCATTGGTGGTATAACGGGAGCAAATCTAGGATGCCCTCGTCCTCTAACAGGAGCTGGAGCTCTCTGCCGGCCTCTACCTCGGCCTCTAGCAACATGGGGAGCAGCTCCTTTACCGCCGGGTACATCTACCGGGCACGTTCTCACCATCTGTGAGAGAATAAAGGAAAGGTACTTAGCACAATATCAACTGCACAATAGGAGATGAAGAAGGAGAGATTTCCTAACACCCTATAGCCTCTCGAAGATAAATACAGACGTCTCCGCACTGATCCACAAGACTCTACTAGGCCTGCTCATGACTCGTGAGACCTACGTGAACCTAAAGCTCTGATACCAAACTGTCACGACTCAAAACCTATAATAGGTTGCGATGGCGCCTAACGCGTCGTTAGGCAAGCCCACATGTGAACCTATGATTTAATTGTCCCTTTTTAACTGTTAAAAATTGAAGTTTCCTTAAATACACCAAATAAAAGTAAAATCTCATAGAGCCGTACATATTTTCCAAAAAAACTATCAAGTGTGAATAACATATAAACCACGGTGATAGTAATGATAAGTACAACAACATAAACACTAGAAGCCCAAAAACCCTGTGCCACAAGTGCATGAGCAATCTAGGGAATATACAAAACTATTACAACTACCGTTCAAAGTAAATTAGATAGAAACAGTAAACAAGGTGGAGGGACACTCCGGTGCTGCAGATCAAAGCAAGGCAAGCAGCTCATCATTAAGTCTCCTTAAAAGTGCAGCTACGCGCCCGGGGACCACTAGAAGTACGTGTCTTAGTACCTGCACATTCAGTGCAGAAGTGTAGCGTGAGTACGTAAAATAATGCGTACCCTATTAGTATCTAGTATAACCTCTAAGAAATAGTGACGAGGGGTCGACTTGACACTTACTAGTGATCAACAAGTAATAAAATGCATAAAGTATACATGGAGGACGTACACTAAGTAGCAAGGAAATAGATAAAATATTAATAGTAAATTTCCAACATGGATCTATATCAAACCACTAAAATGTCATTACCGCCTCGAAGACACTAACTCAACTGTTACCAAAACCAAATCCAATCTCAAGTATTAAGCACGACTCTGTCGGGTCAAACAACCCAATCCCATAGGCAAAGTGATACTCAATGCTGTCGAGGCGAACGACCCGATCCCATAAGAATAGTGATACATAGTATCGCTGAGGCGAACGACCATCCCATAAGAATAGTGTTACAATACTGCTGAGGCAAATAGACCGATACCATAAGAGTAATTTACAACACTGCCAAGGCGAACAGACCGATACCATAAGAGTTGAGAAATTACGTCGCTCGTAAAAGTACATGCAAGTCGAGAAGACATAGATCTATAGTTCATCAAGTATTTCCCAGTTTTCCAAAGTAAGAGTCTAAATCAATATTTTTATTCTAACCTCAATCTTAGTCATAAATTAAGGAAATCAAATACACATGATAAATACAAATAGCACAATTAAGGCATGATGTGAATCTAAGTCTACCTGGACACAACATAAATAAAAGCTATGTACAGACTCTCGTCACCTCGTGTGTATGTAGTTCCCCACAGCAAGGAGCACACAAAAATTTATACACCTAAGGGGATAAATTCCCTCTTACAAGGTTAGTCAAGAGATTTACCTCACTTCCAAGTTCAGTATCCGGCTCTTTAACCTCACTAAGATTCCTCAAATGACACCGAGCAATCCGAACCTAATGAAAAGTCGTATAAACTAATCAACATATGCTCAAAAGTTTATAATTTAAATATTAAACTAATTTCCCGACCAAATACGGAAGGTCCATGAAAGTCATCCCCGGGTACATGTGCCCGTATTCCGAAAATGTTTGAAGATAAATGTGACCCATGACCTCTCGAACTCAAATATATATTTTATTCCCATTTCCATAATCAATTTCGTGGTCAAATTCCATTTTTACTAAACCATAGGTTCCAACAAAAATCATACAAAGTTTCTCTAATTCCATGTTAAATCTACCCATAGTTCGTGTATTTAACTCAAGAATTGATAGGGATCACTTACCTCGTGATGTTGATGAAAATCCCTCACGAAATGCTCTTAAATTCGCCAAGACCTAGTGGAAAATAAGAGAAAAGAGACTAAGCCCTGTAATAAATCCAAGTCTGCCCAGTGATTCCTTCTTTGAGATAGCAGGAAATGCCTCGCAATCGCGAAGGCCAATTTCTGTCACATCTAAAAACACTCTTCGCATTCGCAACTAGATGGTCGCATTCGTGATGAAGAACTTCCCAGCCTTCCACGTTCGCAATCCCTAGGTCACGTTCATGAAGGCCAAATGCCTTCCTACCCAGCTCCGCCCGTTTCCTTTTTCGCGATCACGTACTTGTTTGCGAAGCACAATCACCTTTGCGTTTGCGGACCTTGCTTCACATTCGCGTAGGGAAATCAACTGCCCTCCAAATTTCTTCTTCGCGATCGCGGGACTACCTTCACGATTGCAAAGCACACCAGCACACCAACACACCAACAGTTTTCAGCCAACTCCAACTTGCTCCAGGTGGAAGAGCACACCATCACACCAACAGTTTTCAGCGTCATGTGACAACTCAGAATGACGCCAAATTTTACGCATAAGTCATAAATCACAATATGAACCTATTCTTAGGCTCGAAATCCCAAACGAAGATCGATAACACCAAAATCCACTTCAAGTGAAACTTAGGAAATTCTAAAACCTTCAAAATGCCAACTTTCAACAATAAGTGCTGAAATGCTCTTGGCCCACCAAAAACTCAATCGGAACATACATCTAAGTCCAAAATCATCATACGAACCTATTGGAACCCTCAAATCCTGGTTTTGAGGTCGTTTACTAAAAGTGTTGACTCAAGTAAAACTTGGTCACCTTAGGCCACTATTATGGAACTAAGTGTTTCGAATTCAACCCGAACCCTTCAAAAACCAAGCCAACCATCTCCGCAAGTCATAAAACAGTAAAAACACATAAGGGAAGTCTTAAATAGGGGAACAAGGATCCATAAAATAAAACAACTGATCAGGTCATTACACTTTCTATGTGGTTGAATTTTATGATGACTGCGCTAGCTGCGCTAACTAGAGAGTCGGGTCTGAGCCGCCTTGAGTAAGTCATGTGCAATGTGTGAGGTGAGATATTTGGGTTTACTCTGTGTCATCCCTGGCTAGTCTAGAACTTACCCCATGTGTGAGTCAAAGCAAAAGGTTAAGTCCTGTAAGTTTGAAAAGTGATATAGGCTTTCTTTGATTGACCATTTAGCCTATTTGCCTACCAGTGCTAATATTATTCGTAGTCACCCCTTTTGAGTTTGTAGACCTTTTCTTTGGCAACCAAATTATAAGCCAAATCCCCTTTGTTCTTAATCAAATCTTGGTGAACTTTTACCTCCGAAAGCACTTGAGCTAGAAGAGCAAAGAAATAGATTAGTTAGCTTTTGAGTGGAACCATGCCGACAAGGTGAACTTGTGTTTAAACAAAAAAAGGTACTAGCCAGAAATACAAAATTAAGGAGAGAGTGAAAAAAACAAAAAAAAAACAAATAACACCTCTCATATCTTTGTCTGGGCTAGTGAGTATCTATATGTTAATGTGTGTAATAAACAAGGGCTTAAATGTGTATTGTCACGACCCAATTTCTCCTATAGGCCATGATGGCGCCCAACTTCGCCGCTTGGCAATCCAACGGTGAACTAGTTCTATGGTTATTCTCTTAATAATTTCAAAGTAGTTGATTTTATTTATTAAGTAGATGAGAAGTGAAAAATTATAGTAAAGTAAGGCATAAACTAATGAAAGAGAAAATACAGAGAATAAATACTCAAAACCATAAAGTGTCTACTAGCATGTTTTCAAGACCCGATGTCACAAGTGTATGAGCAACTAGTAGAATACACAAAACACTTATCCTACTGTCCGAAATAAGATAGACAGAAAGTAAATACAAAAGAGAGACAACGGGTGCTGCAGAACGGACTCAGAGAGCAGCTCACCACTATGCCTCAGGGTAGGGGGTGCGCGCCTGGATGAATGCTAGATCACTTGCCTTAGATCCTGCACGATTAGTCCAAAAGTGTAGCGTGAGTACATAAACAACATGTATCCAGTAAGTATCTAGTTTAACCTCGAAGAAGTAGTGATGAGGAGTTGACATCGACACTTACTATGGGCCAACAATTTAAAATATAGAAATTCTAAATATGCATGAAATACGTGAATAATAGTGATAACACAATATCAAGCAGCGAATAAATGATTGCTTAACTGATAGTCAATTTAAAAATCTCCAAAGTAAGTGAAATTCGGTCTTTACGAATCCTTTATCAAGTTTCAATATAACTTAAGCACTTAATAACAAGTAGAGTGCAAACAATACAAGTATTTTATGATTGGGTCCTAACACTAATCGGACTTAAGCATGATTTGGAGCTACGCACGGGCTCTCATCACCTCGTGCGCACGTAGCCCCCGCAATTAGAAGCAAATAGTGATTTAAAACACCTATGGGGTAAATTCCCTCTTACAAGGTTAGACAGGAGACTTACCTTGTCCCAAAGCTCACTTTCAGGACCACAAATTTACTCTAAGGCCTCAAACTTGGTGCCGAACAATCCGAAGCTAGCCAAATATTATATAAATTAATCAATATACACTCACAAGTTCATAATTTAGCTATTACAGTGATTACCCAACCCAAATTGGAAGATTCCTAAAGTTCACCCCCGGACCCATGTGCCGGAATTCTGAAAATTTTCGAAGACAAATGTTACCCATAACCTCACGAACTCAAATATATAATTTCTACCCAATTCCATAATTATTTTTGTGGTTAAATCTCATTTTTATCAAAACCTAGTTTTTTAACTAAACCCATAATTTCTTCAATTTATATGTTAAGAATCTACACAAAATGCATGTACTAAACTCATATTGTTTAGAAATTACTTACCTCAAAGTGCTAGGTAAAAACCCCTCTTCAAAGAGCTCTAGAATCGTCCAACAAGTGAAAGAAATGAACCAAAAAGCGTAAGTCCTGACATTTTTAAAAGAAACTGCCCAGGCGTCCCTTCTTCGCAATTGCGGAAAAGCCATCGCGATCGCGATCGCGAAGGCAATCTGCCCAGGGCCCAGGAAAGAGGTTATCGCGAACAGGAGGACCCACACGCTAACGCGAAGGTTAATGAGCTTGAGCTTCGCGAACGCGGGGTCCAGCTCGCGAACGCGAAGAGGAATGAGCTCACACCCCCAGGCCTTTCTCCCTACGTGAACGCAGAGGCCACAGGTCCCAGACCATCGTGAACACGGGCAAAGGGTTACGACCGCATAGAGCAAATCTCAGACCCTCACCTTTTCCTTCTCCGCGAACGTGACACAGCCCTTGCGATAGCAAAGAAGGAAACCAGAACTAGCACACCATATTTTTGGGACTTAGCTCCGAGCGGTCCGAAACTCACCCGAGCCACCCGAGACCCCGTCCAAATGCACCAACAAATCCATAATAGTAATACGGACCTGCTCGAACTCTCAAATCAAGTAAAAAAACATTGAAACTAAGAGTCGCACTCCAAAACCAAATTGAATCAAGTTGTGAACTTCAAACTTCTCAACTAGCTCCGAACGTGCCGAATTACACAGACTACTCGGAATGACACTAAATTTTGCGTGCAAGTCTTAAATTACCATACGAAACTATTCCCAGGCTCGGAATCCTAAACAGACCTTGAGAACACTAAAATCTACTCCAAACCAAACTTAAAGAACTTGAAAACCTTCAATGCACCAACTTCAATATTAAGCGCCAAAACGCTCCCGGGTCATCCGAAACCCGTTCCGAGCATACGCCCAAGTCCAAAATCATCATACAAACCTATTAGGACCGCCAAATCCTGATTCCGAGGTCGTTTACTCAAAATATTGACTCAAGTTGAACTTGACCATTTTGAGCCACTATTAAGGAACTAAGTGTTTCAATTGCAACCCGAACCCTTCCGAACCCGAACTATCCATCCTCGTAAGTCATAAAACAGTAAAATCACATACAGGGAGTCTTAATTACAGGAACGGAGATCTAAAAAGCAGAACGACCGGTTGGGTCATTACATTCTCCACCTCTTAAACAAACGTTCATTCTCGAACTGGTCTAGGATCATACCTGGAGTGCTAAATAGGTGTGGATATCTGCTCCGGGTGTCCTCCTCATTCTCCCAAGTCGCCTCCTCGACTGGTTGAACCCTCCACTGAACCTTTATCACAGAAATCGTCTTGGACCTCAACTGTCGAACCTGCTGTCAACAATGGAAAATGGCTCCTCCTTATAACCAGGTTCTCATCTAGCTGAACCGTGCTGTAGTCTAACACATGCGGCCTGTCGGGATGATACTTCTGGAGCATAGACACGTGGAAAACCGGATGAAATGTCGATAGACTGGGAGGCAAAGCAAGCTCATAGGCAACCTCCCAAACTCGCCTCAACGCCTCAAATGGGCCTATAAACCTTGGGCTCAACTTGCCTTTCTTTTCGAACCTCATGATTCCCGCCAACGGCGAGACTTTCAGGAGAACCGTCTCGCCCACCATGAATGATAAATCACGTGCCTTCCGATCCGGGTAACTTTTCTGTCTGGACGGTGCTGCGAAGTCTCTCCTGAATCAACTTCACTTTCTCCATGGCATCCTTCACTAAATCAATACCATATAACCTAGCCTCGTGGGCTCAAACCATTCGATGGGCGAATGACATCGCCGACCATACAAAGCCTCAAATGGAGCCATGTCGATGTTGGGGTGATAACTGTTGTTATAAGAAAACTCGGCCAAAGGCAACAATCGATCCCACTGCCCTCCGAAGTCAATCACACATGCTCTGAGCACATCCTCCAATATCTGAACTGTCCGCTCCGACTGGCTGTCGGTTGGCGGATGAAAGGCTGTGCTGAGCTCTACCCGGGTCCCTAGAATCTACCTTAATTCCCTCGCCGGACACAAAATGCCCAAAGAATGCCACAAATCTAACCGGAAATCGCACTTGGAGAACTTAGCATATAGCTTCTATTCCCGCAAGGTCTGAAGCACCACTCTCAAATGCTGCTCGTGCTCCTCCATGCTACCCGAGTAGATCTATATGTCATCAATGAAGACAATGACAAACGAGTCAATATATGGCCGGAACACCCGGTTCATCAAATCCATAAATGCCACCGGGGTGTTGGTCAAGCTGAAGGACATCACTAGAAACTCATAGTGGCCATATCTAGTCCGGAAAGCCATCTTCAGAACATCCGAATCACGAATCTTCAACTGATGATACCCTGATCTTATGTCGATACTAGAGAACACCCCGGCACCTTGCAACTGGCCAAACAAATCATTGATACGTGGCAATAAGTATTCGTTCTTAATGGTAACTTTGTTCAACTAGCGGTAATCAACGCACATCCGCATAGTCCCATCCTTCTTCTTCACGAACAACACCGGTGCACCCCAAGGCAACACTCTCAGTCTAACGAACCCGTTTGCTACGAACTCTTAAAGTTGTTATTTCAGCTCCTTAATGGAGATAGGCTGGGTACCTGGAGTCAAATCAATACAGAAATCGATATCATGATCTGGTGGCATGCCTGGTAGATCAGAAGTAAACACATCGGAGAACTCCCAAATCACGGGTACTGAATCAATCGCCGGAGTTTCTGAAACCGTATCCCAAACATAAGCTAGATAAGCCAAACAACCCTTCTCAACCATGTGTCAAGCCTTCAGAAAAGAGATAACCCGACTAGATACACTGACAGATGAACCCTTCCACTCTAACCTAGGCAACTCTGCCATCGCCAAAGTAACAGTCTTGGCATGGCAATCAAGGATGATATGATATGAAGACAACCAGTCCATGCCCAGGATGCCCTCAAAGCCGGTCATATCGAGCAACAGAAGATACGCTCTAGTCTCATAACTACAGAAAGTCACGATACAGGACTGGTAGATACGATCCACAACAACAGAGTCACCCACTGGCGTGGACACATATGCAGGAGTACCCAAGGACTCACGAGGAACACCAAGAAAATGATCAAACAGAGATGCAACATATGAATATGTTGACCCTGGATCAAATAGTACCGAAGCATCCCACCGCAGACAGAAATAATACATGTGATCACGGCATCTGAGGACTACATCTGGTCTAGCTGGAAAAGTATAGAACCTAGCTGGAGCGCCACCTGACTGGCCTCCACCTCTGGGCAGTTGGACGGCTGGTGCGAAAGCTGGTGCTATAATCATAGGCTGATATCCCCGCTGTACTGCCTTGCCCAGAAGCCTGGGGCAGAATCTCCTCACTTGACCAAGATCCCCGCACTCGAAACAACCTCTCAGTGTGGAGAATGACTGACCTTGAGTTTGACTCTGGGGACTTGAACTCCTACTGGAGGAACCCTGAATGGCCAGTGGACGGTAGGGGCTCTCTGGGATGATGCTGAAATAAGGCCGCACTGGAGCACCCCGAGGAGGTGACGGTGCTGAATATGTAGGCCTACTAGATTGACCCCTCACAAACTGACCTCTGCCTGAAGACAGAGAACCACTGAACCCTCTAGAATATCAAAACCGCTTGTCCCTTGGCATCTGCTTTTGGCCCCGCTGACGAACACCCTCGATCTTTCGAGCTATCTCCACAACATGCCTATAAGGAGTCCCCATCTCAACCTCTCGGGCCATAGTGGCCTGGATACCAAAGTGCAAACCCGCAACAAACCTCTGCACTCTCTCTGCATTGGTGGGGAGTATCATAAGTGCATGGCGAGACAACTCAGAGAATCTCGCCTCATAATCAGTCACCGACATCTGACCCTGCTGGAGCTACTCGAACTGACCCCGCAAATCTTCCCTCTGAGAGGGTAGAATATATCTCTCCAGAAAAAGACGTGTGAACTAGTCCCAAGTCAAGAGAGGAGAACCTGCTGGTCTGCTTAGAAAATAGGACTGCCATCATCTACGTGCCCTGCCCTCTAGCTGAAAGGTGGTAAAGTCCACCCCATAGGACTCCAATATCCTCATGTTGTGTAGTCTGTCCCTGAAATGATCAATAAAGTCATGGGGGTCCTCATGTCGCTCACCTCTAAAGGCAAGAGGATGTAGCCTGTCCATCTATCCAATAGCTTCTGCGACTCACCGACCGCAACTACTTTGGGCTCTGGTATAGCTGCTGCAACTAGCTGAGCTCCGCCCACGGGCAGTGCGCCTAGGGCCTGATAAACGGCAGTTGCATGCCCTAGATCCTGAGAGATTGGGGTTTGTGCTCCCTCTCCCGCCTGAGATGTGGCTGGGTCTGCTGGAAATAAACTAGCCTGCGTCATAGAACCATGAACTGCAGCATATGGCCCATGACCTCCTGGAATCCTGGTGCGAACATGAAATCCACTAGGGCCGGCTCCGTGGCAGACACCTCGCCCTGCTCCTCAATAACAGTATCCTCTAGTGGATCCATTGGTGGCACAACTGGAGCAACTCTAGGAAGCCCTCGTCCTCTAGCACGAGCTGGAGCTCTCCCTCGGCCTCTACCTCGGCCTCTAGCAACAGCGGGAGCAACTACTCCACGGCCGGGTACATCTTCCATACGCGTTCTCACCATCTGTGAGAGAATAAGAGAAAGATACTTAGCACAAGACCAACTGCACGATAGGAGATAAAGAAAGAGTAGTTTCCCAACACCCTATAGCCTCACTAAGATAAGTATGGACGTCTCCGCACCGATCCGCAAGACTCTAATTGGCTTGCTCATGACTTGTGAGACCTACGTGAACCTAGTGCTGTGATACCATGTTGTCACGACCCAATTTCTCTTATAGGCCATGATGGTACCCAACGTTGCTGCTGAGCAAGCCAACGGTGAACTAGTTCTGTGTTTATTCTTTTATTTTAAAGCAGTTGATTTTTATTTATTAAGTACATGAGAAGTGGAAAATTATAGTAAAGTAACGCGTAAACTAATGAAAGAGCAAATACGGAGAATAAATACTCAAAACTATGAAGTGTCTACTAGCATGTTTCCAAGACCCGATGTCACAAGTATATGAGCAACTAGTAGAATATACAGAACACCTATGCTACTGTCCGAAATAAGATAGACAAAAAGTAAATACTAAAGAGAGACTGTGGGTGCTGAGAACGGACTAAGAGAGCAGCTCACAACTTTGCCTCAGGGTAATGGGGGTGCGCACCTGAATGAATGCCATATGCACCTCCCTCGGATCCTGCACGATTAGTGCAGAAGTATAGCGTGAGTACATAAACAACATGTACCCAGTCTAACCTCGAAGAAGTAGTGACGAGGGGTCGACATCGTCACTTACTATGGGCCAACAATTTAAAATACAGAAATTCTAAATAGACATGGAATACGTGAATAATAATAACAACACAATAGCAAGCGGTGAATAAATGATTCCTTAACTGATAATTAATTTTATAATATCCAACTAACAAGTACTAACTCCAACAGTTTTCGGGCCAATACATAAATTACAACCTCTCAAGTCATAAAAGTAATATCAAGTGTAATCGAGCTCCGAGCATTACCACGCATGATTTATATCGAGTCGTATTGCCCGATCCAGAATAATGTGTACACTGCCGAGGGTCGAACGACACAAACCATAGATGCATCTATTATACTGTCGAGACGTTCGGCCTGCTCCACAAGAAGAGAGAATACTCTATGAATATCCGATTTAAAAGCTATTACAAGATTAATAGACAAGGGAGCACAATTTCTATTAACGGTCAAGTAATCCGCCAAAATTCAAAGTAAGTGAAATTCGGTCTTTACGAACCCTTTATCAAGTTTCAATATAATTTAAGCACTTAAGTTAATAAGTAGAGTGCAAACAATACAAGTATTTCATGATTGGGTCCTAAAACTACCCAAACTTAAGCATGATTTGTAGCTAGGCACGGACTCTCGTCACCTCGTGCGTACATAGCCCCCACAATTAGAAGCGAATAGTAATTTCAAACACATATGAGGTAAATTCACTCTTACAAGGTTAGGCAGGAGACTTACCTCATCACAAAGCTCAATTGTCGACCCACAAATTTAGCTATTAGAGTGATTACCTAACCCAAATAGGAAGATTCCTAAAATTCACCACCGGACCCACGTGCCCTGTTCCGAAAATTTTCGAAGATAAATGTTACCCATAACCTCATGAACTCAAATATATAATTCTACCCAATTCCATAATCATTTTTGTGCTTAAATCCTATTTTTATCAAAGCCTAGGTTTTTCCACTAAACCCATAATTTCTTCAATTTATATGTTAAGAATTTTCCCAAGATGCATGTATTATACTCATATTGTTTAGAAATTACTTACCTGAAAGTGCTAAGTGAAAACCCCTCTTCAATGAGCTCTAAAATCATTCAACAAGTGAAAGAAATGAACCAAAATGCCTAAGTCATGACATTTTTAAAATACACTGCCCAGGCGTCCTTTCTTCGCGATCGCGGAAAAGCCATCGCGATCGCGAAGGCAATCTGCCCAGGGCCCAGGAAAGAGGTCATCGCGAACTCGAGGACCCACACGCAAATGCGAAGGATGACAAGCCTGAGCTTCACGAACGTAGGGTCCATCTCACGAACGCGAAGGGGAATGAGCTCACACCCCACAAGCCTTTCTCCCTACGCGAACGTGGGCCCCTTTCCCGCATTCGAGAAAGGGGCCGTGAACGCATAGAGAAAATCTCAGCCCCCCATCTTTTCCTTCTCACGAACGCGACAAAGCCCTCATGATTGCGAAGAAGGAAACCAGAACTAGAACACCAGATTTTTGGGACATAGCTCCGGGTGGACCGAAACTCACTCGAGCCACCTGGGTCCCCGTCCAAATGCACCAACAAGTCCATAATCATAATACGGACCTGCTCAAACTCTCAAAACACGTAAAACTACATCAAAGCTAAGAATCACACCCCAAAACCAAATTGAATCAATTTATGAACTTTAAACTTCTCAACTAGCTCCGAACACGCCGAATCATACTTAGACTACTTGGAATGACGCTAAATTTTGCGTGCAAGTCTTAAATTACCATATGAGACTATTTCTAGGCTCGAAATCCCAAACGGACCTTGATAACATAAAAACCTACTCCAAACCAAACGTAAGGAACTTGAAAAACTTCAATGCGCCAACTTCAATATTAAGTGCCGAAATGCTCCCGGTCCATCCGAAACCCAATCTGATCATACGCCCAAGTCTTAAATTATCATACAAACCTATTGGGACCATAAAATCCTGGTTCCGAGGTCATTTACTCAAAATGTTGACTCAAGTCAAACTTGACCATTTTAAGCCACTATTAAGGAACTAAGTGTTTCAATTGCAACCCGAACCCTTCCAAGCCCGAACTAACCATCCTCGCAAGTCATAAAACAGTAAAAAAAACACATGGGGAGTCTTAATTAGGGGAATGGGGATTTAGAAAGTAGAACGACCGGTCGGGTCGTTACATTCTCCACCTCTTAGACAAACGTTAGCCTATATTACAACCTTTAAAGTCCTACTTGATCCTATACTTTGCAAGCTTAAATTAGTCAAGTCTTACACTACGGGCAAGCCTTTGATACGAACTTGGGTGGCATAAGAGATTTCTTTGTGAGAATGAGAAAACTCTTCGGATTTGAGAGTCCTTACGATATACTTGAGCTTATATTGAGTGTGTGGACTACTTTCTCTGTGGTTTGTTGGTGAGGGCACATGATTTGTAAAAGATTGATAGAGACCTTAATTTTTAAGTTGGCACAAGGATCGAGTCATAGTGTGGAATGCATTGGAGTCAGGTTTTGAGTCGAGGATGTTAGAAAGAGTCACATGAATATTTTAAATAATATTATCATTATTTAAAACTTGAGGAAAGGTATGAATAGTCCTTATGCTGGATTCGAAGCGTTAATATAAACCATTTTTTGTTGGTATGATGCTTGAGTATGTTTTGGAATTGTATTACTTGCCTATGTGCTTCATTTTATGTTGCTCAAGGACGAGGGATAATTTGAGAGCGGGGTGGTAATAAATGATAAAAAGTGCATGATTTTAGTGTGTTTGCATATTATTATTTATGTGAGTTGCGGGAGATCGCACGGTTTTTAAAGTAAAAACATGCTCATTACGTGTGTCTTATGTGTAGGAATAAACTTGCACGAAAAGGGATCAAAAAGGAGAAAAATTGGTGAGAAAGAGCTGAAGAGAAAAATCTTGGATAAAGAAGTAAGGTTCACTTCATCAGACCGGGACCGGAGCAGAAGAAAGAGCAACTGGGAGCGGTTTGGGTCGCGCGTCCAAACGCGCCCCAACGTTTCCAATTTGAAATTCAAGTGTTAAATCTGCCTCATAAAACCCTAATGGATGCAAATACATCCTAAAACCATCCTTTTCATGGGAGACATTATTTTGGAGGAAAAGAAGACTTTGGAGAGGTAAGAACACACTTGGAGCAAGGAGAAGGATTCAACTTCACATTTTTCCCTCTTTCTTCCTATTTTTCATTGTTATAAATGCTAGTATTATATTTTTATATACTAGCATGAGTAGTTAATTTCTTATCTAGGATTTTGATTGAACCGTTTTGGAGGATGAATTCTTGTTACGTTTTTATATAATTTGATCTTTGGATTTTCTACTTGTTTAACTATGTGCTTATTTCAGTTGATTGAATTATAATCGATTGATTGTGCCTAATTATTACGTATTGCTTAGGAAAAGGTATATTTTTAGGTAGTTGTTGAACAACATCACTCCTAACGTATGTGAGGAATCAATATGACGGTTTAAAGGTGGGTTTAGGAATAACAAAGCCTTGACGTGGTCATAGGTAGCAGTAAGGTTGTACAAACTAGAGTAGTTTGGAAGAATATGTCTAGTAAATTATTGTAGTTACTTGGGAGAGAATTACAACGTCTAAAGTGCTCATGATCAGTAGAGAATGATTAGGTGAATTTATAGGAGATGTAGTAGGAAGGATTCAGAAAATTGAGAAAATCATAACTCTAGACCTCCTTAATCTTGTCTCAGACCCTTAGTCTCTTTTGTTGATAAATTTTTACTGCTTTTTAATAATCATTGGTTAATTAGTTTATAACAACAATCTTAATCTTTATAACTTCGACGTTGTTCGAGCATGCCTTCTTAGTGATATTGAACAATTATAGCGAAACCTTAGTTCTCTGTGGGATTCGACTCCGGACTTTTAGATCATATTTATATTTGCAGCAACCGCTTACTCATTTTTTATTAAGCATAGTTGGATGTGATCAATATTCTTAAATTTCAGTTGACACATCGCATAATGAGAGAATAAGAAAGAGAGAAAGCTTAACAAGTTCAATTTCTTGAGTGTCTATGGCGTTGGGGAAAGGAGGGAGAAGGAGAGTTTCTGAAGAGAAGAGAGAGAAGTTGGAATTGGGGAGAGAGGGAGGGGGGATTGGGTAAGAAAGACAAAAGGTCTCTCTTATTGACGTATGTCAATTAACTATTAGGGGTAATTAAGGAAAAGAAAAGATATATACAATGCTAACCTACTAGTCTTAGGATACGAGCTTTGCGCGTGTATCTATATCAGTGAGTATATAGCTTTAAAGAATTAGATAAGTATTATCCATATTTTTCAATTCATATAGCGTAGTTTGATTGGATAAAATATTTGACAAAGTAAAAAAAAAAGACTTTTGAAACTTGTGATAATAGATATACCGTAATATTTGAGTGGCTATAGAAATTTGTCATTAAATATAATGCAATGTTCATGCTGAATAATTTTCAAATTAGAAAAGGCTTTATTAATTTTTTGAACATACTAAAAAAGAATAGTATCATTAATTTTGCAATAAATGTCGTATTAAATAATGTATTTGAGCTTAATAAATAAAGAAATCTGACACCACAAAAGTCACCTGATGTCTAGTTATAATTTCTGAGAACTTTTGCGGGAACACCCATGCAAATTGTTGTTATTTTTAAAATCTAATTTAGTTACTAATATTTTACAATAAATAACTTAATCTATAAAAAAATAGGAAGATGTCATTTGTTAGGACAAATGTTAAATTTTTTTTTTTTTATAATTAGTAGCAACTCATTTAGAATATATTATCTTATGCTATTTTATCCTTTTTTTTATTCAAGTTTGTTTTATCAATTTGATTCTCAATACTATACTATAACCTAGTTTGTTGTATTTTCTCACCTTTTTATCGTCAATACTCTTCTTATGGAAATAAATTTATATATCATAAGAGTTTAGTTAATTGAAAAATTATTTTACTTATGTGATGAATTTGGAAAAGAATTAATGTCACGACCTAATTCCCACTATAGGCCGTGATGGTGCCCAAAGTCGCCGCTAGGCTAGCCAACAGTGTACTATCCATGTAATTTTCATTTTAATATTTTCAAAGTCATTGATTTTATTTAATAAGAGAATGATTAATAGGTGATTGTAATAATGTAAAGCATGAAATAAACGAAAGAGCGAAGTAGTGAATTTAATAATCAAAACCATAAAAATATCTACTAGAATCTCCCAAAATCCGGTGTCACAAGTGAACGAGCAAACTAGTAGAATATACAAAACCCCCTATACTACTGTCTGGAGTATGATAGACAAAAAAATAAATGCAACAAGAAGAGACTCCGGGCGCTACAGAATGACATAGAGAGCATATCACCACTGAGTCCTGGCTAGCGGGGATACGCGCCTGAATGGCCGCCAGATGCACCTGCCTCAGATCCTGCACGATTAGTGTAGAAGTGTGGCGTGAGCACATAAACAACATATACCCAATAAGTATGTAGTCTAACCTCAAAGAAGTAATGACGAGGGGTCGACATCAACACTTACTAAGGGTCAATAAATAAGTAGTTCTTTAACGAATTAATGAATAATAAATAAGTGGTTCTTTAACGAATTAATGAACAATAAATAAGTGGTTCTTTAACTAAATATCAATTAGAATCTCCAACTATCACATACTAATCTCATCAAATAAGAGCCATCAAGGAATTATAAATTCACAAGTCATGGAAGAGATATCGAGTATAATTGGACTCCAGGAAATATCACATACGATTCTAATTCATTTTGTGGTTATGTGACTTTCCGGGGCGCTTGGTGTCGGGTTCGAGAGAGTTTCGGAGTGAAATGGGACACATAGCCCCTCAATTAGAAGTTTAAGTCATAGGAGTTGATCGTAGTTTGGCTTATGTGAAGACGACTCCAAAATGGAGTTTTGGCGGTTCTAATAGCTCCGTGGGGTGATTTTTAGTGTTAAGAGCGTGTCTGGATGTTGATTTGAAGGTCCGTAGATCATTTCAACATTAATTGGCGAAAGTTGGAAAATTAAAAGAATTTTAGGAAGTTTCACCAGGAGTAAACTTTTCGATATCGGGGTCGGATTCCAATTCTGGAAATTTGAATAAGTCCGTAATGTCAATTTTGACTTGTGTGCAAAATTTGGTGTCAATCGGAGTTGTTTCGGTATAAATCAGCATCGGTTCTGGAATTTGGGAGTTCATAGTTGCTAAGCTTGAATTAGGGCTGCAATTCATTGAATTCGTGTTGTTTGATGTGGTTTTCGGCCTCGAGTAGGTTCGTTAGGTGTTTTGGGACTAGCTGGTATACTTGGACTGGGTTCCCAGGAGCCCCGAGAGTGATTCAGATCGATGTCGGAACAATTGTTGGACTTATACATTTCTGAAAATCCAAGCTTCTGGTATAATCGCACCTGTGGAGGGTATGACCGCAGGTGCGGGTGTGAGGAAGCATAGAAGCGGAGAAGGCAGCCCAGACCAGGGTTTGTAGCCGCAGAAAAGATTCCGCGGGAGCGGCTTTGCTTCTGCAATGGAGAGCATCACAGGTGCATACTTGAGTGCAGATGCGACATGCGAACCGCAGGTGCGCATGCACGGGTGCATGTGTTTTTTCGCAGAAGCGGATCCTTTAGACTTAAGTGAAGTTCGCACCTGCGATGGGTTTTCCGTAGGTACGGAACCGCAGATGTGGCTAAGGCTTTGCAGAAGTAATTTTTCTAGGCAGAAATAGGGAAAAATCGAGGGTTTGATTTCATTTTCATTTCAGGACTTTGAGAGCTCGGATTGAGGCGAGATTTTGAGGGATTTTCAAAGGAAGTTTTGGGGTAAGGATTCTTGACTTGTTTTTGATTAATTCTCATGAATCTACTATTAATTACACTTTTTAATTATTGTTTTGGAGTTTAAAATTGGAGAAAAAGGTGTAGAAGTTCTTAGACTAAATTCTTGGCTTTTTGAAAGGCGAAATGGGATCGTATTTGAATAATTCTTGTATGTTTGGACTCGGTATCGAATGGGTTGTTCAAATTTTATAATATTGATCGGGTTCCGAGACGCGGTACCGGGTTGACTTTTTGGGGCGATTATCCAATTCTTTGCTAAAATCATTATTTTATTATTTAAACTAGTTTCCTATAGTTATACTTAAAGTATGAAATTTGTTTGGCTAGATTCGAGCCGTTCGGAGTTGGAATATCGAGGGAAAGGCCTTCTAATTAATTGATTGAGTGTGGTTTGAGGTAAGTGACTTGTCTAACCTTGTGTGGGAAAAATTCCCCTTAGGATTTGGTACTATGGAGATAATTTGTGATATGTGAAGGCCGTGTACGCAAGGTGACGAGTGCGTACACAGGCTAAATGTTGGAATTTCGATTTTAGCGACGTAGTTTCCTTTTCATGCTTTAATTGAGTTACTAGCATGTTGTAGTCATCATGTTTAGCTAATTTCACATGTCTACTTGTCTTATCTCCTATTTGCAACTTGTATCACATGTTTAGTTGAATTACTTGCTTTTCTTGATTTTCGTATTCATTACTTAACTGTGAAATTCTTTACTTGAAATTGCTATCCTTGAAATATCTTGCTGTTGAGTTTGGTGTTGAATGGCAAGGCCGTGGTTATTTTGAGGCAATGTGCAAGTTGTGAAATAAAATTTATTTAGTTGTTTTGTTTTGGCTTTCGTGTTATTGTTGAGGTGATTGTTTGGTTGTTTGCACGAGGTTTCTGCCGTGCTGTTGTTATAGTTGCACGAGGTTTCTGCCGTGCTGTTATTATTGTTACACGAGGTTTATGCCGTGCGATTGTTATTATTTGCATAAGGTTTCCGCCGTGCCATTGTGATTATTGATACGCATACGGTGGTATAAGGTCTGGGTGTTGAAACGCATGCGGTGAGATAAGGTGGGCTTGATACGCGTGGCTAGTAGGGGAACTACTAGAAGGCATGCGGTGTGATAAGGTGGGCTAAAACGCAGGATGCTGTTTCGGAAAAAATAATTTTGAAAACCAAATATAAAGGCTCCCCTGGCGATATAAGGAAAGATTGTGAGTTATTTTATGATTTGGGAGTACGAGGCGGCACCTCGGGAGTGCCCCTATTGATCTTCTTTATTTGCTGTATTGTTTAGTTGTTGTTACCTTAACATGTAAAATTCTTGCTTTCCTTTCGTGCTGTATTAGCTTTTCCTTTATTCCATGTTGTTACTTCCCATAAATTCTTTATTGTTCACTTCCATGTCATTTTTATTATATCACTATATCTTCTGTTTGTTTCTTATTATCTCCAGTAGGGCCTTAACCTGACCTCGTCACTACTGTACTGAGGTTAGGCTTGGCCCTTACTGGGTACCGTTGTGGTGTACTCATACTACGCTTCTGCATATATTTTGTGCAGATACAGGTACATCCTATCAGCCTCAGTGTTAGCGCCTTGCGTGGCTTGCTTATTGGAGACTTCAAGGTACACCTGCCCGCGTCCGCAGGCCTCAGAGTCCCCTTATATCCCGTTCTTTTCTTATTTCTTTACATCATTATAGACAGTGACGTATAGGAGTGTTCAGCACTGTATCTAGAGCTTGTGACTTGTATTTACACCGGATTTTGGGAGATGTACATGTTGTGTTACCAATTTCATTTCACGTAGTTGTTGATGTTTTGAGATTTAAATAATTATTCCGTTATTCTGCATGTTTTGTTAGGCTTACCTAATCTTAGAGACTAGGTGCCGTCACAACATCCTACGGAGGGGATTTGGGGTCGTGACACATAGATGCATCTATTATACTGTCGAGACGTCCCAATCCACAGGAAGAGAGAATACTCTACAAACTCCGATTAACAGCTACTACATAAGAATAATACTCAAGGAAGGTATAATTTCCATGAACAATCAACTAACCTGCCAAAACTCAAAGTAGTGAAGCTCAATCTTTACAAATCCTTTATCCAATCTCAAATTTTATTTAATTGATTAAACTAACAAGTTGGGTACAAATAATACAATAATACATGATAGAGTCCTAAAACTACCTGGACATAAGCATGATTTTTAGCTACATGCGCACTCTCGTCTCATTGTGCACACGTAGCACCCATAATTATTAGCAGACAATCATTTAAAGAACCTACGGGAAAAATTCCCTCTTACAAGGTTAGACAAGAGACTTACCTCGTTTCCAAGTTCTCTTTTTGGTCCACAATTCACGCTAAAGCCTCAAATCGGTGCCACGCAATTCTAAACTAGCCAAATATTGTATAAATTAATCAATATATGCTCAAAAGCTTATTATTTAACTATTAGAGTAATTACCCAATCTAAATTGGAAGATTCCTAAAATTTACTCTAGGCCCACATGCTCGAATTTAGGAAATTTTTGTAAATAAAAGTTACCCAGAACCTCATGAACTCAAATATATAATTTCTACTCAATTCTGTAATTATTTTCATGGTCTAATCCCATTTTTATCAAAACCAAGATTTTTCAACAAACTCCTAAAATTTCCATATTTCACATGTTAAAATCTACCAATGATCTATGTATTAAACTCAAATTGGGTAGGAATCACTTACTTTCAATAGCTAGGTGAAAACCCTTCTCCAAGAAGCTCCAAAATCCGCCAAGGGAAATGAAAATGAGAGAAAATGGCCTAAGCCCCCGTATAATAGTCGCTGCCCAGATTTTTCCTTCTTTGTGATCGCGACAATAGCCTCACGATCGCTAAGGTAAAGCGGCCAAGGGCTGAAAATTCCACATCGCGAACGCAACCCAAGCCTCGCGAACGCAAGGGTTTCTTCGCGAATGCGAAGACCAACAACGTGCCACCCCCTAGCTCGCCTTACCTTCGCGAACGCGGACCATTTCACGCGAACACGAAGGCCAGTGGCCCAGAGCTTCACAATCACAATCTCCTTTATGCGAATACGAAGAACAAATTTCCCCAACTCAAATTTCCTCCATCACGGAAGTGAGGCCTTCTCCATGTTCGCGAAGAAGGAAACCAGAACATCAGATAGCATATTTTCGAACTCAACTCCGAGTGGTCCAAAACTCACCTGAGCCACCTGGGCCCCCCTCCAAATGCACCAAAAAGTACATAAACATAATATGGACCTTCTTGAACTCTCGGAACACGTAAAACAACAATGAAACTAAGAATCACACCCCAAAACCCCATCGAATCAACTTATAAACTTCAAATTTCTCAACTAGCTTTGAACGTGCCGAATCATACTTAGACTACTCGGAATGACACCAAATTTTGCGTACAAGTCATAAATCACCATACAGACCTATTCCCAGGCTCGAAATTCTAAATTGACCTCCATAACACTAAAGTCTACTCCAAACCAAATTTAAAGAACTAGAAAGCTTCCAATGAACCAACTTTCATCATTAAGCGCCGAAACGCTCCCGGATCACCCGAAACCTGATCCAATCACATGCCCAAGTCCAAAATAATCACAGGAACCTATTGGAACCATCAAATTCTGGTTCCGAGGTCGTTTGTTCAAAGTGTTGACTCAAGTCAAATTTGGCCATCCTAGGTCACTATTAAGGAACTAAAGTGTTGTGATTCCAACTCGAATCCTTCCAATCCTAAGTCGACCATCCCCAAAAGTCATAAAACTTTAAAGGCACATATGTGGAGTCTTAATTAGGGGAACGAGGATCTAGAAAGAAAAACGACCGGTCGGGTCGTTACAATTAAATTTTGTTTTTTTCCTAGTTAGTTTATTTAAATATTTAATTATTTATTCTCAATATTAAAAGTTTTTTAATTCTAATATTTAATTATTTTTTCTCAACGTTGAAAGTAAAAACTTTTTGTTGTTGTTTAAGTTCTTAATATTAGCTCATCATAAATTTTTAAACTTTTTGCTACACTTATAATTTTATAAGCTAAGCATTCTATTTTAAAAAAGATAAAAATTCATATTAAGCTTTCTATTTTCAAAGGATAAAAAATTTTATCTGACATTTTGCTTTTGAATCTTTATTTTTATGGACTTTCCCCAACCTTCTCTCTCTCTCTCTTCTATATCCTTAATAGTTTTATTTATTCTAATTAATTAGTGTAGTTTTAAAATATTGTCTTATAAAAAAATTTTGATGGAAAAATAGATTTTTTTTCGTTCTAGAAAAATAGTTTGTTCTATATGATTCTGTCAAATGATCAACATATAATTATGCTTCTATTGTTGTTAATATCTAGCTGTGTCACGATCCGGAATTCACACCTTCGAGACCGTGATGGCGCCTAACGTTTCACTTGCTAGGCAAGCCAACGTTAGATGTAGTTTTTAACCATTTTTAATAACTCAAATCAAATGAAAACCAATAAGCTAAACAAACTGAAATAAAGTTGTCATGACCCCAATTTCCCTCCGTAGGATGTCATGACGGCACCTAGTCTCTAAAACTAGGTAAGCCTAACGTTTATGCAGAGATAACCGATATAATAATTAAAGTATCAAAATCCAACAACTAGAATAAAGAAAATCTCCACAACTCGGTATATACATAGTTGCCCAAAACCTGGCGAAATACAATTCACAAGCTCTATGAAATGATACTGAATATCTCTATACAATAATGGATAAATAAGGACAAGGAAATAAAATAATCTAGGTGGAGGGGAACTCCGAGGCCTGCGGACGCTGGTAGGTGTACCTTGAAGTCTCCACGCACGGACTCTACTCACTGAAGCCCGAACTGGTAGGAGGTATCATGATCTGAACAAAAAGATGTGCAGAAGAGTAGCATGAGTACACCACAACGGTACCCAGTAAGTGCCAAGCCTAACCTCGGTAGAATAGTGACGAGGTCAGGTCAAGGCCGTACTGGAATAAATACAAGACTGAACAAGTGTAAGGTAGTGTAATAATGACAGTAATGAAATTGAAACAACAAATAACATATCAAGGTTAGCTATATGGAACTAAAGTAATTAGTGCAACACAGAGAAAACAATTAATAATATGCTAAGGAAACAACAACCAAAGACAAGTGCAAAAAATGGAGAAATGTCAACAAGAGTCAGTACCGAGGTACCGCCTCGTAGTCTCAAATCACAAGAATAAATCACAATCTTTCCTTATATCACCATGGGAGCCTTTACATTTAGTTTTGAAAATCATTTTCACGAAATAACATCCCGCGTTTTAGCTCACCTTATCACACCGCATAACTTCTAGTAGTTCCCTTACTAGCCATGCGTATGAATCCCAACTTATCTTATCACATGCGTTTCAACCCCAAAACCTTATGCCACCGCATGCGTATCAATATCATAACGTATCACAAATCGCACCTCAAGTGCCCAATATCACAACTTGCTGGAGAATCCAAACAATAATAGTGTTTTCATAGTAAAGAGCCCATGGCCCCACCACAATGTACTCAAGAATCTAAACAATAACAACCAAAAATGAATAGCTCAATAGAATGTATAACGATCCGATTGCTCGTTTTAAGATCTAGCAGGTTTTTTGGTGGTTTGAGACCTTGAGTAGCTTCACTTCCTGTTTTATGACTTGTACGTGTGGTCGGAATTGAATTTCAGGAGGTTCAGAGGTGATTTGGATGGAAAATTCTCAATTCGAAAGCTTTAAGTTGGAAGAGTTGACCAAACTTTGACTTTTGAATAAACGACCTTGGATTCAGGATTTGAAGGTTTCAATAGGTTCGTATGATGATTTCGGACTTGGGTGTATGTTCGGGTTGATTATCGGATGGTCCGGGAGCATTTCAATGCTTATTGTGGAAAGTTGGCAGTTCGAAGGTTTTAGAAGTTTCTAAATTTGGTTTGAAGTGGAATTTGGTGTTATCAATATTTTTTTGGGGTTCTGAGCCTTGAAATATTTCATTTCGTGATTGATAACTTATACGTAAAGTTTGGCGTCATTCCGGAATGCTCAAGTATAATTCGAACGCGTTCGTCGAAGTTTGAATGCTTGAAAGTTAAAAGGAGGATTTGATCATTGATTCATGTTTTTGGTGTTGTTTGGCGTGATTTGAGGCCTCGATCAGGTTGTTGTTATGTTTTAGGACTTGTTTGTGTAATTAGATGGTGTCCCGGGGGCCTCAGGTGTGTTTAGGATGCGTTTGGGTTGTGTCGCGCTCTTATTCGATGTTTTAGCGTCGTTTTCTTGGATATAAAGGAAACTATATTGAGAAAACGACCTTTGATTTGTGATTCGATTGAACCATTAGATCCATATCATAATTAAGGTGTCATAGCAATAAGAATCATCGAATTCCGATATCGTATGAGAGAGTTATGCCCTTTTCCGTGCTAGGAAAGATTGCGAAGTTTGTAGATTATTGCCTTGGTTCACAATTGCGAACATTTGTTCTTAACAAAACCTGTAGATTTTTCCCTTTGTTCGCAATTGCAAAGTCTGTAGATTTTTTCCTTGGTTCGCAATTGCGAACACTTGTCCGCAGTTATAAGGGTTCGCATTGTGTCGCAAATGCGACGTTTGCACCTGGTGAAAGGGCAGGGAGACGGGATTTTGGAGACATTCTCTCATTTTGGAACCTTTGGCTCGGTAGGAGGTGATTTTGAAGAGGGATTTTCATCTACAATATTTGGGTAAGTAATTTTATTCAATTTCCAACTATTTACATGGATTATATACCGATTTAACATAGAATTGGGGGAAGTTGTGAGATTTTTGAAGAAAAACCTAGAAATCATATTTTTGGATTTTGACCACGGAATTGGACATGGAATTTGAAATTAATATTATATTTGAGTTCGTGATGTTATATATTTGAAAATTTTCAGAATCCGGGCACGTGGGCCCGAGGATTGACTTTATTGACTTTTCGAGCGGAGTTGTGAATTGTTATAAATTGATTAATTTTAAGCATTGGAGTATATTTTGATTTATTTGCACATTGTTTGACTTGTTTCAGATCATTTGGCTTTGAGTCGAGGTGTTAGAGAGGCATTGGAGCCGGTTATGGAAATTTGGAGCGAGGTAAGTCTCCTGTCTAATACTATGAGGGGGAATTTACCCTGTAGGTGTTATATTCTTATGTGCTACATGTTGTGGGAGCTACACATGTATGAGGTGACGAGTGTCCGTGCCTATGCTAGGATTCCTGATTTGTTCAGGTAGAGTTAGGTTTACGCCATGCTTTAATTGTGCTATTTGAGTTATCCTTGCTTGCTTAATTCCTTTATTTTGTGTTACGACTTGAGAATAGGTTTGCGTAGAGTGATAGATTTTCTATTGTAATAGATTTGATGAGCTACTTGATTAGCTGCAGAAAAATTGTGCTTCCCTTACAAATTTCTCTCGCGTTGTGCGTTTTTATCGAAAAGCTTCTTTAAATTTTATAACTCACACGTCTATTCGTGATTGGGATCAAGGACCCGTTAAAGCTTCTTATTCTTATGGGATTGGTGGCCTCGACAGGATTATATACCACACTCTTATGGGATCGAGCCGTTCGTCTAGGCAGTATCATATTTTTTATGGGATCGGGCCGTTCGCCTCGGCAGCATCATATTATAATGGGACCGAGTTGTTTGCCTCAGCATTTCTATAAATACTCTTGTAGGATCAGGTCGTTCCCCTCGACAGCTTCATGAAACACTCTTATGGGATCGAGCCGTTCACCTCAGCAGCGTCGTGCGTAATATTTGACAAGAAGCCATCATATCCATGAGTTGAGTTATGACGACCTATCTGGTGGGAACCGTTTTACATATATACTCCGATTGAGGAGGTGACCGATAATTGAGAGCTTGAGTTTATTGTTCAGAGGAGGATTGTACCACGTACCTAT
This sequence comes from Nicotiana obtusifolia, assembly GCA_002018475.1. Taxonomy (NCBI): domain Eukaryota; kingdom Viridiplantae; phylum Streptophyta; class Magnoliopsida; order Solanales; family Solanaceae; genus Nicotiana; species Nicotiana obtusifolia. The sequence goes on along the minus strand of MCJB01029220.1, from coordinate 74,780 downwards.
ATTTGTTTATACCGTTTATTTACCCTGCCTCATATTTTTTTGCTTCCTACTGTACTTGATTTATTGGACCACTAGTAAGTGTCGATGTCAACCCCTTGTCACTATTTCTCTGGGGTTAGGCTAGATACTTACTGGGTAAGCTTTGATTTACGTACTCATGCTACACTTATTGTGTAGGTATATATATGTCTGGTGCTCTTTAGGGCCTAAAGGCGTGGCTATTGCAGGGACTTCACAATGAGCTGCATTCCATGTTACGATTTGCAGCATACAGAGCCTACATCTTAATTAGTTACATTATCCTGTCTATTTTGTACTCCAGACAGATGTTGTATTGTTATTGTACCTTTTAGTAGATGCTCGTGCACTTATGACACCGGGTTTTGGGGGTTCCTAGTGGATGTTCATTGTTGTAGTTCATGTTATTATTATCATTTCACCTTGTAATTTATATTTTATACGGGATTTGGTAAATAAAATCACAGGTTTCTACGAGTACCAGATTTCACTATGTTTATTTAATGGGATTTATGATTCTAAAATAATGAAATGAGTAATTAAGTTGATAATTTACTGTTGGCGTGCCTGACGGCGACGTTGGGCGCCATCACAGCCTATAGTGAATTTTGGGTCGTGAGAGAATGGTATTTCACAGGTTAACACTTTGCCTCAATGTGAACAATGACCTTTATATCTCAATACCAATTTCAACAACCAGATATTCCACAATTTAGTAACTTCAAGTAAAGGGTTCAACGATTAAATAATGAATACAGAATAAAGGAAACAAGAACTTCAACTAAACACGTTGAGTAATTTAGCAAGTAAGAGAAAAGACAAGCATATATGTAAAAATAGACTAGAAACAATGAATATAACATATTAAGGTAACCCAATTAAGGCATGAAAGGAACTCTAGATAGCTAAAACCGGTAATTTCAACATTTAGTCCATGTACACACTCGTCACCTTGTGTACACTGCTTTCACATATCATAATTATCACAACCAACACAAATCCTAAGGGGTAATCTCCCCCACACAAGGTTAGGAAAGTCACTTACCTCAAATCACGCTAAATCAATCCGCTAGTAGGCCTTTCCCACAATTATCCAATTCCGAACGGTTCGAATCTAGTTAAAACAACTTCATACCATAAATATAAACTATAGGAAACTAATTCAAACAATAAAATCACGATCTTTGCAAAGGAATAAAAAGTCAACTCAAAAAGTCAACTCGAGCATGCGTTTCGGAACCTGACCAAAATAATAAATCCAAACACCCATTCGATAACGAGTCCAACCATATAAGAATTACTCAAATCCGACCTTAAATCACCTTTCAAATCCCCAAATTTCAGCCTAAGGAGTTTCACAAAATTTTTCCCAACTTTCCAACTCAAATCCCTAATTAGATGATTAAAACAACAAAAGATTGTAATTAAACCAAAACCGAGTTAGGAATTCTTACCCCAATAATATCTCTGAAAATCTCCCGAAAATTCTCCTCACACTGAGCTCTCTAAGTCCAAATTATGAAATATGAGATAAAACCCTTGTTTTGAAATTTAAGTCCAAATATAAGTTCTGCTGCCAAATTTCCTCTTAGGCGAACGCGAGAACCCACTCGCGAACGCGATGACTAAAGCTCCCAAGCTTTGCGATCGTGAAGCCTCACTCGCGAACGCTTAGACCAACCGCGTGAGGTCCTCCCAGCCTGTGTTTCCTCTTCGCGTATGCGGTCAAACTTTGGTCAACTCTTTCAACTTAAAGCTCCAACTTAAGGACTGTGTGTCCCATTTCACTCCGAAATTCAGCCGAAACCAAAACCAAACACCTTGGCAAGTCACATAATCATAATATAGCATAGAGGAGGCAATAAATAGGGGATCAGGGCTAAAACACCCAAAACAACTAGCGGGTCGTTACATCCTCCCCCTCTTAAAACAAATGTTTGTCCTCGAATGAGTATAGAGACATACCTGAAGTGGTGAAAAGATGAGGATAACGGCTACACATATCATGCTCGGTCTCCCTAGTCGCTTCATCGACTGGCTGACCCCTCCACTGAACTTTCACTAAAGTAATATTTTTGGACCTCAACTTTCGAACCTACCTATCCAAAATGGTCACCAGCTCCTCAATATAAGAGAAATCCTTGTCCAACTAGACTGAGCTATAAATCTAACACATGAGACGGATCACCCTAATAATTCCGAAGCATTGGATCATGGAATACTAGATGAACTGCAGCTAGATTAGGTGGCAGTGCAAGCTTGTAGGCCACCTCTCCAGTCCTCTCAAGAATCTCAAAAGGTTCGATATACCTAGGACACAACTTGCCCTTCTTCTCGAACCTCATAATGCTCTTCATGGGCGAAACCCGGAGCAAGACCCGCTCCCCAACCATGAATGCAATGTCGCGAACCTTCTGATCCGCATAACTCTTCTATCTAGATTGCGCTGTGCGAAGAGATCTTGAACCAATTTAACCTTTTCCAAAGCGTCCTAAATCAAGTAAGTACCCAATAGTCTAGCCTCACCCAACTCGAACCAACCCATGGAGACCGATTCCACATCCCATACAAAGCCTCATACGGAGCCATTTGAATGCTCGGCTAGTAGCTGTTGTTGTAGGCAAACTCCACAAGCAGCAAGAACTGATCGCAAAAACCCCCAAACTCCATCATACACGCATGAAGAATTTCCTCCAATATCTGAATAGTGCGCTCGGACTGTTCGTCCGTCTGAGGGTGAAATGTTGTACTCAACTCAACCCGCATGCCTAACTCACACTGTACGACCCTCCAGAACCGCAACGTAAATTACGTACCCCGGTTAGAAATGATGGATACCGGCATGCCATGAAGTCTGACAATCTCGCGAATATAAACCAGAGCCAGCTGCTTTGAACAATAAGTATCACCGCTGGAATATAATGAGCCGACTTGGTCAACTTATCCATAATCACCCAAATTGCATCGAACTTCCTCTGAGCCCGTGGGAGACCAACAACAAAATTTATAGTAACCCGCTCCCATTTCCACATTGGAATCTCTAGCCTTTGAGGAAATCCACCAAGCCGTTGATGCTTATACTTCATCTGCTGACAGTATAGGCACCGAGCTACATATTCCACTATGTCCTTCTTCATCCTCCTCCACTAATAGTGCTGCCTCAAGTCCTGATACATCTTGGCGGCACTCGGATGAATGGATTAACGCGAACTGTGAGAGCCCAGAGAATCAACTCATGCAAACCATCTACATTGGGCACACATAGCCTGCCATACATCCGTAACACACCGTCATTTCCAATAGTGACCTCCTTGGCATCACCATGTTGAACTGTGTCCTTGAGGACAAGCAAATTGGGGTCGTCATACTGACGCTCTCAGATGCGATCATATAGAGAAGACCGAGAAACCACACAAGCCAAAATTTGACTCGACTTCAAATCATCCATCTAACAAATTGGTTGGCCAAGGCTTGAACATCCAATGCTAATGGCCTCTCTGCTGCCGATAAATATGCTAAACTGCCCAAGCTCTCCACCTTACGACTCAAGGCATCGGCCACCACATTGGCCTTCCTGGGTTGATATAAAATGGTGATATCATAGTCCTTAAGCCACTCAAAACACCTCCGCTGCCGCAAATTAAGAAGGGACACAATACAAATAGTGTCGCCAAATCTTCAAGGCATGAACAATAGCTGCTAACTCAAGGTTGTGGACAAGATAGTTCTTCTTATGTACCTTTAGTTGTTTAGAAGCGTGGGCAATCACCCTACCGTCCTGCATTAACATCGCGCCAAGGCCAATATGCGACACATCACAGTAGACAGTATAAGACCCCGAACCCGTAGGCAATACCAACACTGGGGCTGTAGTCAAAGATGTCTTGAGCTTTTGAAAGCTCTCCTCACACTCCTCGATCCACCTTAACGGAGCACCCTTCTGGGTCAATCTGGTCATAGGTGCAGCAATAGATGAGAAATCCTCTACGAATCGCCGGTAATACCCTGTCAAACCAAGAAAACTCCGGATCTCAGTAGCGGAAGACAGTCTGTGCCAACTCTGCACTGCTTTAATCTTCTTTGGATCCATATTAATCCCCTCACTCAACACTACATGACCCAAAAATGCCATCGAATCAAGCCAGAATTCACACTTTGAAAAATTTGCATACAACTTCTTTTCTCTCAAGGTCTGAAGCATGGTCCTCAAGTGCTGCTAATGATCCTCCCTGCTCCGGGAGTACACCAAGATGTCGTCAATAAATAATTTGATGAATGAATCAAGATAGGGCTAGAATACACTGTTTATCAAGTGCATGGATGCTGCTCGGGCGTTGGTTAGCCCAAATGACATCACAAGAAACTCGTCATGGCATACCGAGTCTTGAAGGCAGTCTTCGGGATATCTGGTTCCCGAATCTTCAACTGATGATAGCCTGACCACGAATCAATCTTTGAGAACACTCTGGCACTTTGTAGCTGATCAAATATATCATTAATTTGTGGAAATGGATACTTGTTCTTCACAATAACCTTGGTTCAACTGGCAATAATCAATAAACATGCGCATAGAACCTTCATTCTTCTTTACAAACAAGGCCGGAGCACCCCCAAGGCGATACACTGGGCCAAATGAAACCCTTATCAAGAAATTCCTGCAGCTGCTCCTTTAAATCCTTCAACTCTGCTGGGGCCATACGATATGGTGGAATAGAAATGGGCTGAGTGCCCGGTAACAAATCAATACCAAAATCGATATCCCTGTCGGGCGGCATGCCTGGAAGACCCGCCGAAATTACATTTGGATAATCCCTCACTACCGGAACTGACTCAAATTTAGGAGTATCAACACTAACATCCCTCACATATGCTAGATACACATCGCATCCCTTTCCAACCATCTGTTGTGACTTAAGGAAAGACACCACCCGGCTAGGAACATAATCTTAAGTACCTCTCCACTCTAACCGCGGCAAACCTGGCATATCCAACGTCACCGTCTTAGCGTGAAAATCAAGGATAGCATGATAGGGAGACAACTAGTCCATGCCCAAAATAACATCAAACTCAACCATACTAAGCAACAATAGATCGACTCTAGCCTCACCACACATAAAACAAGCTCTTAGAGGAATAAACTCCCTCATGAACACCTCTCAGAATTGATCCCAGGTGAGTGAAGCTGCCTCGGCCAGGCTACCCAACTCATATGCTCGCCACCATTGATAAGCCACTTCCTTAAGCTGGAACGTAGTGAAAGAAACCCCACTCAATTCCATAATCCCATAGTACGAAGGATTTGGTGGCACTCCTTAAGAAAACCCTAGGCATCCTCTGAAGCCAACCCGCTGAAAGTAGAAGGGTGGTACTTCTTGTACCTCTCGAGCCTGAGCTGCTCCCTCTCAGAAGTTGCTGCCCTATCCTCAGGATGACCTAGGACAACTAGCTATACTGGTATGACCTCTAAGACCTAGTCAACCTAGACCCGCTGCTCTAGAGTGTGGGTTGGGGGCTGTGGGCTGCGGGAGTTTGTGCTCCTCCCCGGGCCTGGGATGTGGCAGGAGCAAGTGGAATCAACCCCGCCTAAGTTAAAGTGTCGAACATGCTCAGAAACTAGGTAAGAGTCTCCCGAAGTGTAGGGGTAGTAACATACGTCTCAGGTGGTTGCTCTCCAGCTAGAGCTACTAGTGGCTCCTTTGTAGCAGCTCGGGCCGGTGCTCTGGCCGCACCGCGTGCCTGTCCTCTATCTCTGCCCTGGCCCCGGCCTCTTCCAGCTCTAGCAAGGGGCGCAGGTGTCTGATCATGAGATCCAGCTGTGCGTGTGTGAGAGAATAAAAACAAAGAGATTTAGAATTTCAAAGCCAACACATTCGCACGATAATGAATCAAAGAAGTGAAACTTTTCCTAACAGTTCCATAGCCTCCCGAAGATAAGCACAGACGTCTTTGTATCGATCTGCGAGACTCTACTAAACTTGCTTGTGGCTCATAACACCTATGAACCTAGAGCTCTGATACCAACTTGTCACGACCCCAATTTCCCTCTGTATGATGTCGTGACAGCACCTAGTCTCTAAGACTAGGTAAGCCTAACATTTACGCAGAGATAACCAAAATAATAATTAAAGTCTCAAAATCCAACAACTAGCATAAAGAAAATCTTCAACAACTCGGTATATACATAATTGCCCTAAACCCGACGAAGCACAAGTCACAAGCTCTATGAAGTGATACAGAATATCTCTATAGAATAGTGTCTAAATAAGAACAAGAAAATAAATAATACAGGTGGAGGGGGAATTTGAGGTCTGCGGACGCTGGCATATGTACCTAGAAGTCTTCATGCACGAACTCTACTCACTGACGCCCAGACTGGTAGGAGGTACCTGGATTCGCAAAAAATGATGTGCAGAAGGCATGAGTACACCACAACGGTACCCAGTAAGTGCCAAGCCTAACCTCGGTAGAGTAGTTACGAGGTCAGGTCAAGGTTCTACTGGAATAAATAAAAGATTAAACAAGTGTAAGGCAGTATAATACTAAGTAATGAAATTGAAACAACAAATAGCATATCAAGGTTAGTTATATAGAACTAAAGCAATTAGTGCAACACGGAGAAAATAATTAATAATATGCTAAGGAAACAACAACCAAAGACAAGTGTAAAATAGAGAAATTCCAACAAGAGTCACCACCGAGGTATTTCACAACTTAACACTTTGCCTCAATGTGAATCACGACCTTTGTATCTCAATACCGATTTCAACAACCAGATATTCCACAATTTAACAGCTTCAAGTAAAGGGTTCAACGATTAAATAATGAATACGGAATAAAGGAAACAAGAACTTCACCTAAACATGTTGAGAAATTTAGCAAGTAAGAGATAAGACAAGTAGACGTGTGAAAATAGACAAGAAATAATGACTATAACATATTAAGGTAACCCAATTAAGGAATGAAAGGAACTCTTCATAGCTAAAACCGGTAATTTCCACATTTAACCCATGTACACACTCGTCACCTTGTGTACACGTCTTTGACATATCGCAATTATCACAACCAACACATATCCTGAGGGGTAATTCCCCCACACAAGGTTAGGCAAGTCACTTACCTAAAATCACGCTAAATCAATCCATTAGTAGGTCTCTCCCTCGATTATGCAACTCCGAACGGCTTGAATCTAGCCAAAACAACTTTATACCGTAAATATAAACTATAGGAAACTAAGTCAAACAATAAAATCATGTTCTTTGCAAAGAAAGAAAAAGTCAACTGAAAACGTCAATCCGGGCCTACGTCTCAGAACCCGACGAAACTTACGAAATCCGAATACGCATTAGATAACAAGTAACATACAAGAATTACACAAAACCGACCGCAAAGTGCCTTTCAAATCCCAAAATTTAGCCTAAGGAGTTTCACAAGTTTTCCCCAAAATTTTCAACTCAAATCCCTAATTAGATGATAAAAACAACGATAGATTCATGTAATTTAATCAAAACCGAGTTAGGAATTCTTACTCCAACAATTTCTCTAAAAATCTTCAAAAAATTCTCCTCACACCGAGCTCTCTAAGTCCAAATTATGAAATATGAGATAGAACCTTCGTTTTGAAATTTAAGTTCTGCTGCCAGTGATTTCTTCTTTGCGAACGCGGAAAATGCCTCGCGTTCGCGAAGCACAAAAATCCTGCTACCTGAATTTCCTCTTACGCAAATGCGAGAACCCACTCGCGAACGCGAGAAACCACTCACGAACGCGATGACCAGAGCTCCCAAGCTTCGCGATTGCGAAGCCTCGTTCGCGAACGCGTAGACCAACCGCGTGAGGTCCCCCTAGCCTACCTTTCCTCTTCGCGAATATGATTTGATACGCTCAAATTACACCTTAATAGAAAGTGTAAGCGGTCGGTGTCAAAAATAATAACCCAACAAGGTTGGGGTCGAATCCCACTGGGAATAGGTGTGAAACGTTTACTTAATTAGTGTAGTACTCAACTAAGTCGTAATTCTATCAAGTAATCGTAACCGAAAGATGTATTGAATGTAAGTTTAAATGAAGACTAATTGCAATATTATGAAGGTAAATAATATGATTTTAAGAAACCAAGGTTGTGTTCCCCTTAATGTAGTATAATGCTATTGATATTAGTATTATATATTTCCAACGGAAGACTTTCTTGATATGCAATTGATGTCTAATTTAATACCCAATATTTTTCAATAGTTGGATAATATGTCCTCTTTATGATTTTCCCAAATACAAAAGAGTTGTGATTAAGAACAATCAATTAATGCCAAATTAAAACCCAGTTATTCCTAAGCAATTTTATTAAACAAGGTTTAAAGCCTTGAAACTTTGTTATTTACTTCTACCAAATTCTACCTCACTTTCCCAAGCAAAGATAGAATTAAATGGCGTTTGTTAATATTTGCAACCACTAACAATTGTTTGAAGAATAAGAAGTAAATAAATATCAATCACCCGTTGAAACTATATTCAATATCAAAATCCCAATAACATCATACCCATCTAGGGTTCACAACCTTAGCGTTTGGAACTAGTTACTCATGCTAAAAACTGAATGTGAAAGAATAGTAATTGTCATAATCTTAGAAAGTAGAAGGTAATTGATCCAAAAAGCTTCCAAGAATTCAAAATAGTGTAAGCCTCGTACTTTGGACTCTCAATTCTGACAAGATACCCCTCACAAAACCCTATTAAACCTATTTATAGAGGCCCAAAAACCGAGGCAAAGTTCGGACTAATTTGCCCCTGATGTTAATAATGCGGACCGCATTTTTGTCGCAAAACAGAAATGTGGTCCGCAAATCTTCTTCATCCATCGCATATCTAACCCAAGGGTTTTGCCTTCATCGCATTCGGGAATTGCGGTCCGCATTGAAGAAATGCGAACCCCTTCTGCATCGCAAATCCAACACTCTGTAAACTGCATACTTGATTTGCGGTTGGGTTTGCGGTGCGCATATCGATTATGGGATCGTGAAATGCGATCGCATTCTTTACCCTGACTTTCACCCAAAACTCTGCTTGCGTCTGCGATTCCTCAGTGCATGTTTGCCGTTCGCATTCTAGTTATGCGGTCGCATATGTGACCGCATTCTTAACATGAAAAAGTGTCCAGAGTTCTATCCTTGTTTGCGATTTGATTGTGAAATATGAGGTTCGCATGTGATGTTTGCGACCGCATATTCACATCTGCAATGCCGTTCAATGCTTTTCTTGTCTTCAGTTGGCTTTTTGAGCTCTTTTCCGTGCTTTTAGGTCCTTACACTTGATGTACTGCAAATACACTAAAATTACATAAGTATCGATGGAATTTGCACGTAAAACAAGTTAAAATCTAAGCACGTAGTATCGAAATGTGCCGAAATTCTCCGGCACGTCATGTTCCCTGTTAACTTATGAAAGAGAATTCAATCCTCACAATTAGAGAATCAAGAATATCAGACCTCAAAAAATCACATAAAAGGCTGAAAACTAACACAATAACAACAATGAGTACAACATACTCAATTTGTTGCGGTGCACAACCTGATCCCACCGTACACACACAATCCTCCCTTATTTCACCATAGCATCATTTATCAATATCAAGAATCACATATAAAATGCGTTGCGGCGCGCAACTCGATCCCACCATATCATCATAATCAATGTCTTAATCCTCCCTTATTTCACCATATCACGATCTACCAATAACAAGTATTACGTACACCACCATTGTGGTGCACAACCCGATCCCACCATATCATTATAATCAATATCAAAATCCTCCCTTATTCCACCATAGCACAACCGTTACAGCGTGCAACCCGATCCATAAACAGTTTCAATAAATGTAACCAATCCAATAGCTCAATTTACAAGAATCTCTATAATTTAAGAATATGAAAGCAAAGCAATAAAGGAACCACGTACTTATCAAAAGAATGTTACGAATAATACAAAAGCAACAAAACAAGTCAAGTACGCGACAATTAAGGTGTGCAAGAAAGACAATTAAGGCAAGCCACAATTAATCACAGAGTAATGGAAGGAACGAATAATTCATTACAAGAATAATTGATGACAAGTAACAAGTTACGGCATAGAAAGCAATTAAAGCATGTAACAGTTAAGGAAAGGAGTGAGATAATTCATGAAATACGAGAAAGACATGGAAACAATCTTTTTGACGGTGTATATACACTCGTCACCTTGCATATACGCTATTACACATGTAATTCACAAAGCATATAGTTCTAGGGTTCCTAATTCCCTCAAATCAAGGATAGACCCAACACTTACCTCACTCCGCAACCAAATCAAAGTTCAACCGGGGCCTTTCCTTTAATATTCGCCTCCAAACCAGTCGAATCTAACCAAAATTGACATAACATTAACAGACAATGCTAGGAAAACCAATTGCAATACATATAGCTAGGATCTTTACACTTTTCCCAAAAAGTCAACAAAAGTCAACTCGAGGCCCGCCCAGTCAAAATCTGGGTTCAATGGTAGCTTCCGACAACCCATGACCCCACGAGTTCATATATGTGATTAGTTTCAAAATTTGAGTCCAAATCGACTCTCAAAACTCAATTTCTTATTTTTCAAAAACTTAACAAGGTTTCACAAATTTGCACTTTGATTCACATGATTTTGATGTTAAAATCTAAGATAAGTTGATGGAATATGACTAGAAATGAATTAGAATCAATCATCAAAAATTTGTAGATGAAATTCCCTCTTCGAAATCGCCTCCTACCGAGCCTAGGGTTCCAAAATATGAAAATGAGGCTAAAAATCCCGTCCCTCAAGGTTTTTGTCTAGTCGCAGATGTCGCAAATGCAACTTTTGGTTCGCAAATGCGAAACCTGCAAATACAAAGAGGTCCTCGCGAAAGCGAACTCTTCACACCTATGATGTCATCACAAATGCAATGATTTGTTCGCAAATGCAACCACTTTGGTCGAAAATGCGAACCAGCTCACCCCAGCACCCCATCACAAATGCGAACCTGACACAACTCATCCTACTATAGCAAATGCGATCCTAAACTCGCAATTGGGAGAACTGAGAACTGTGCAAAAAAAAACCAGTAGAATCCTAACTCTATCAAACACTCTGCTACGCGTCCGAAACTCAGCCGAGCCCCTTAGGCTCCAAGCCGAACATGCACACAAGTCCAAAAACTTCATACGAACTTGCTCGCATGATCAAAACACCAAAATAACACCTAGAACTATGAATCAGACATCAAAATGAATAAAATATTCAAAGAAACTCAAGAACATGAAAATTTACAACCGGACGTCCGAATCATGACAAATCCACTCCGTTTTGCACTAAATTTTGCAGACAAGTCATAAATGGTGAAATAAACCTATTCCAAGTTCCGAAATCAAAATTCGAACCCGGTAGCAACAAAGCCAACATACGGTCGAACTTAAGAATTCTTTAAACCATCAAATTGCTAGTTTTAACAAATCACATTAATTCAAGTTAGGGACTTCCGAATTCGATTCTGCGCATACGCCCAAGTTTCAAATAATGACACGGACCCACCAGACCATCAAAACACAAATTCGGGCTCGTTTACATAAAATATTGACCGTAGTCAACTCAAATGAGTTTTGAGGTAAAATTTCACATTTTCTTCTTTTTCACATAAAAACTTTCTAGAACAAGACACACAAATTGAGGAGCAATAAAAAAAGCTAGTCAAGGTCTCGAAACATGGAAATAAAGGCTAAACATCAAAGTGACCTATCGGGTCATCGCATTCTCCACCTCTAAAACAAACGTTCATTCTCGAACGGACATAGAAAGGTACCTGGACTGGTGAAAAGGTGTGGATATCTACTCTGCATGTCAAAATTGGACTTCCGCGTGGCTGCCTCGATCGGCTAACCTCCCCACTGCACTTTAATTGAAGGATATTTCTTAGATCTCAACTTTCGGAACTGCCGGGCTAGAATGGCCACCGGCTCCTCCTCATAACTCAAATCCTTGTCAAATTGGATTGAGCTAAAATCTAACAAATGGGATGGATCACCGTGATACTTCTGGAGCATTGACACATGGAACACCGGATGGACTGCTGATAAACTAGGTGGCAATGCTAGTCTATAGGCCACCTCACCCACTCTTTCAAGAATCTCAAAGGGTCCGATATACGTAGGCCTTAAGTTGCCCTTCTTTTCGAACCTCATCACGCCCTTCATGGGTGAAACCCGGAGCAATACCCTCTCTCCAACCATGAATGCACATCACAAACTCTACGGTCAGCATAACCCTTTTGCCTAGACTGAGCTACGCAATGTTGATCCTGAATCATCTTCACCTTTTCGAAGGCATCGTGAACCAAATCGGTACCCAACAATCGAGCCTCTCCCGGCTCATACCCAACCAACTGGCGAACGACACTGCCTCCGGTATAATGCCTCATAGGGAGCCATCTGAATACTCGATTAGTAGCTGTTCTTGTAGGCAAACTCCACAAGCGGCAAGAACTGATCCCAAGAATCCCCGAAATCCATAACGCAAGCGCGAAGCATACCTTCCAATATTTGAATGATGCGCTCGAACTGCTCGTCCGTCTGGGGGTGAAATACTGTACTCAACTCAATACATGTGCCTAACTCACGCTGTACGACCCTCCAGAAGTGCAAGGTGAACTATGTACCTCGATCCGAAATTATAGGAAACGGGTACCCTGTGGAGACGGAAGATCTCGTGGATGTAGATCTCAGCTAACCGCTATACAGAATAGGTTACAGCCACTGGAATAAAATGTGCTGACTTGGTGAACCTGTCCACAATGACCCACACTGCATCGAACTTTTTCTGAGTTTGTGAGAGCCTTACAACAAAATCCATGAAAATACTCTCCCACTTCCACTCAGGAATCTCTAGCCTCTAAAGCAAACCACCAGGCCTCTGATACTCGTACTTTACTTGCTGACAATTCAGACACCAATCTACATATGCAACTATATCCTTCTGTATTCTCCTCCACCAATAATGCTTCTGCAAGTCCTAATACATCTTGGCGGCACCTGAATGAACGGAATACTGGGAACTATGGGCCTCCTCAAGAATTAACTCACGAAGCTCATCCACATTGGGTACACAAATCCGACCCTGCATCTGCAACAACCCATCATTTCCAACAGTAACCTGCTTGGCACCACCATGCCGCACCGTATCCTTAAGGACAAGAAAATGGGGGTCATCATACTGACGCTCTATGATGCACTCAAACAAGGAAGATCAAGAAACCGTGCAAGCTAGAACCTGACTAGGCTCTGAAATATCTAACCTCACAAACTGGTTGGCCAAAGCCTGAACATCTGATGCTAGCGGACTCTTCCCAACTAGAATATATGCCAGGCTACCCATACTCATAACCTTTCTACCCAAGGCATCGGCCACCACATTGGCCTTTCCGGGATGATACAAAATGGTGATATCATAGTCTTTCAACAGCTCCAGCCACCTTCTTTGCCTCAAGTTGAGATCATTTTTCTTGAAAAATACTGTAGACTCTAATGATCCATGAACACCATACACGACACACGATAGAGATAGTGCCTCCAAATCTTCAGTGCAAGAATAATGGTTGCCAACTCTAAGTCATGAACAGGGTAATTCTTCTCATAAACCATCAACTTCCGTGATATGCATGCAATCACCCAACCATCCTGCATCAGTACTACATCGAGCCCAATGCACGATGCATCACAATACACCGTGTAGGATCCTGAACCTATGGGCAACACCAACACTGGGGCCATAGTCAAAGTAGTCTTGAGCTTCTGAAAGCTCAACTCAGACTCATCCGACCACCTAAATGGAGCACCCTTCTTAGTCAATCTAGTCAATAGTTCTGCTATAGATGAAAATCCCTCCACGGACCGGCGATAATTGTAGCGACCTGACCGGTTGTTTTGAGCTCTAGCACCTCAGCGGTTTGAGAACTTGAGTAGCTTCACTTCAAGTACTAAGACTCATACGCGTGGTTGGACTTGACTTTCGGGAAGTTCGGAGTTAATCTGGAAAGAAAATTCTAATTTCGGAAGCTTTAAGTTGGAAGAGTTGACTAAGGTTTGACTTTTGAGTAAACAACCTGAGAATTAGGATTTAAAGGTTCCACTAGGTTCGTGATGATTTCAGACTTGGGCGTATATTCGGGTTGAGTATCGGATCACGTGAGAGCACTTCAGCGCTTATTTTGGAAGATTGGCATTTTAAAAGTTTAAGAAGTTCCTGAATTTGGTTTGAAGTGGGTTTTGGTGTTATCGATGTCCCTTTGGGATTACGAGCCTTGGAATATATTTGTATTGTGATTTATGACTTGTTTGTAAAGTTTAGTGTCATTCGGTAATGTTTAAGTATGAATCGGATGCGTTCGTCGAAGTTTGGAAGTTTGAAAGTTTAAAGAAGGAATTTAATTGCCGATTTATAATTAGAATGTTGTTTTATGTGATTTGAGGCCAGGAGCAGGTCCGTGTTATGTTTAGGGACTGGTTGGTGTGATTGGACGGGGTTCCGGGGGCCTCGGGTGTGTTCGGACCATATTGGGATGAAAAGCTGTTGCTGGTTTGCTGGTGCTGGTGTTGTCATTCACGAACAGGGGGGAAAGAGATACATTCGCGAAGAAGGATTTTTGGGTTGGTGATTTTTTCCCTACGCGAATGCGAAGAGGGGCTTGCGAACGCATAGGTGGGCCTGGAAATGCTTCACGAACACGGAGGCCCAACCACGAACGCGAAGAGGAGTTGAGGGAAATGGGGCAGGAGGCCTTTGGCCTACACTAACACGGCTGGGGAATTGCGAATGCGGAGGGTGAGGGGTAGTTGTCATCACGAACGCGGGAAGGCCACCGCGAACGTGAAGAAGTGATTTTGAGGCAGGGTTGTTTGGCTTTCATGATCGCAAAGAGGAAGGAACTGGGCAAAGGGTTTAAAATTCGGGACTTAGCCCATTTCTCTCACATTCTCTTTTGGTTGGGCGATTCTTGGAGCTCTTGGAGGGAAGATTTCCATCATCTATGTCAAGTTAAGTAATTCCTGCACTTTGTGAGTTAAATACATGGTTTATATCTGGATTTAAACATGAAAATTGGTAGAAATTTGGGATTTTGAAGAAAACCTAGAATTTGTAATTTGGGGATTGGACCACGAAATTGAACATGGAATTGGGAATAAATTATATATTTGAGTTCGTAATATTATGGGTATAGTCTATTTTCGAAAATTTTCGGAATCCGGGCATGTGCGCCCGAGGATGGCTTTATCGACTTTTTGAGCGGAGTTGAAAATTGTTATAAATTGATTTATAATGAGTATTAGAGTATATATTTATGGATTTGCACATTGACTGAGTAGTTTTGGAGCGACAAGCATCGGTTTGGGGTGTTAGAGTTGCGTTAGAGCCGGTTATGGAACTTCAGAGCAAGAAAAGTCTCTTGTCTAACCCTGTGAGGGGGAAACTATCCCTAGGTGATATTAATTGTTATGTGCTACTAGTTGTGGGTGTTACATATGCACGAGGTGACGAGAGTTAGTACGTAGCTAAAGCATGTTTATGTCCGGGTAGACCCAAGATTTTATCATGCAATATTTGAATTACTTGAACTAATTCTGTTGACTTAATTA
This sequence comes from Nicotiana obtusifolia, assembly GCA_002018475.1. Lineage (NCBI taxonomy): Eukaryota > Viridiplantae > Streptophyta > Magnoliopsida > Solanales > Solanaceae > Nicotiana > Nicotiana obtusifolia. The sequence continues at coordinate 59,091 of MCJB01029220.1, read as the reverse complement.
ATGGAAAACATGCTTTAACTTGATTTAGAAATTTAATATATCTTAGGCCCATCCCTATCACTTGAGCTGTTGGCAAGGAAATTGAGAAACGATAAAAGGTTATATTCACTTTGTGCTCAAGTGCTATATTGTAAATAAGTATCTTGTGGTTCGTAAACTTCCTTCCTTTCTTGTGGAGCGGGCCGAACGCCTCGGCAGTATATAGGTGCATCTATGGTTCGTGCCGCTCGACCCTCGGTAGTGTACACATTATTCAGGATTGGGCTGAATGACCTCAGCAGAATCGTGCGTTATCGCTAGTAGTTCGAATATTCACAAGATAAACCTTCCACTAATGCCCGATATTTAACGGTACATCTTATTGATTTTATATATACGCTTGGCACTTTCTAAGGTATTGATGTAGAATATAAGACCAAGAGATTTATGCTTTAAAAGGGATGTTTGGAATATTATGATATTAAAGATTTACTCCACTATTGCTGTGCACTTCATATTTGTTAGAAATTGTCATATTATTTATTCATTTGGACCTCTGGTAAGTGTCGATGTCGACCCCTCGTCACTACTTCTCCGGGGTTAGGCTAGATACTTACTGGGTGCGCGTTGATTTACATACTCATGATGCACTTATACACTAAATGAGCAGGATCTGACAGGTCTTTTGGTGATCATCGTGGCGCATACGCGCACTTGTTGAGGAGACATTATGTGAGCTGTAATCCAGACTACGTATCACAGCCCACCGAGTCTCCATTGTACTATTTATTTTATCCCGTCTTATCCACATTCTAGACAGATGTTGTATTACTGTTGTACTTCTTAGGAAATGCTAATGCACTTGTGACACCGGGTTTTAGGAGTTCATTCTGGTTGTTGTTACCATATATCACATAATTATCATCATTTACTCTATAATTTCTATTTTATACTGTTAAATTATTGGGAATTAGTAATTTCAAAGTAATAAAATGTATGAATAAAGTTGATAAATCAACGTTGGCTTGCCTAATAGCGGTGTTAGCCATTATCACGACCTATAGTGGATTTTGGGTCGTGACAATAATAACCCGCCAAACCCAGGAAACTCCAAATCTCTATAGTTCAAGTAGGTGTAGGCCAGTTCTGAACCACCTCAATATTCTTAAATCCACTTTTATGCCCTCGGCCGATACAACATGCCCCAAAAAGTCATCAATCCTTGACAACGGATACTTGTTCTTGATAGTACTTTGTTCAGTTGCCAATAGTCTATACATTTCCTCATCGACCCATCTTTCTTCGTCACGAACAACATGGGCGCACCCCAAGGCGAGACACTAGGTCTAATAAATCCCTTATTAAGCAAATCTTACAACTACTCCTTCAATTCCTTCAACTTTAGCGGGGCCATACAGTATGGTGGAGTGGAAATAGGCTGAGTGCCCAGATCCAAATCAATAAAAAAGTCAATATCTCTATCGAGTGGCATCCCCGGCAGATCTACAGGAAACACCTCTAAAAACACGCGCAAAACCAGTATTGAATCCATGGAATAAACCTCCGCACTCGAATCACGAACATAGGACAAATATGCTAGACATCCCTTCTCGACCATATGTCGAGCCTTCACATAAGAAATAACCTTGCTGGTAGTATGGCGAGGAGTCCTTTTCCACTCTAATCGAGGCAACCCCGGCATGGCTAAGGTCACCGTCTTGACGTGACAATCCAATATAGTATGATAAGGTGACAGCCAATCCATGCATAAAATGACATCAAAGTCTACCATATCAAGAAGAAGGAGATCTACTATTATAACCCATATTTGTACACGTTAGATTACGCCGTAAGATAGTCTACATAGGTCCGAAAAGAGACTACCTTTGAGATAATAAGATTTTAGTCCTATTGGTCTTAAATGATGCAAGGGTGTATAAGGGTGGTTAACAAGTATTTGAAGATAAACGAGTTAAGGATATTGTAACTCGTATTTTCGGGTAGGGAGGTGATTAACATTACCAAGAGGTCATGTTTTAAGGTATTTGGATCATATAATATCCGTTTCATAAGTCTTGAAGTCAAACTAGTTGTGAAATAAAAGTCGACAAAGGTTGTCGCAACTTGGGTTCATAATTTTACTCATACATTAGGTCAAACGTTTCTGAGCTTTTCTCCCAATTTACAAGGAATTATGGGGTGATATACCTAACAATTTCAATATCTATGAGTCTAGTTTCCAACACATCAAACCTTTTGTCAATACGATCTCGGAGTATAGAGATAATTGTATTTCCGCAGACCTGCGCAGATTGGTAGGTGACAAGTAGGTGCATCACCTACTTGCCAAAATTAGGGGACAAAATTAAAAGTCCCAAAGTCGGCCAAGAGAGGACTTTTAAGGGCTTTTAAACTCATTTATTTCACACTTATTTCAGACCTTGAAAACCAAAATTGAACCACTGCAACCCCTCCCCAAAAATCCCACACAAACCCTAATCGATTTTCCCTCTCTTTCAAGTTTTAATTGGGGGGTGAAACCTAGAGTTTAAAGAACCAAGGAAAGGGCAGAGTTATCCAACAAGTAAGGTAAGTTTACTGCTCTCCTTCATACATTTTTTTCTCCTTTGAATTCATGTTGATTCGTTCTATACATGTAAGAATTCACGGGACGGTGATCGGAAGCCGTGAGGTGTGAAGTCATATATATAGGGGAGGTGCTGTCTATTTTATCGCAAAATAGGTTACAGTTGATACATAATAGTTACGACGCTTAAACGATAACAGTAGTGTCATTTTTCTTATTGTAGACTAAGGAGTCGTGGAATATTCATAGCTTGAGGTTGGGAAGTATATACAAGGTATGTGAGGCTGTTCTTTTCCTTCTTTTGCACGACTCTGATTGTACATAATGCAATGAACGAGCCTAAAGATACTCTACTCTTAGAAGGCAGTAGTACTTATATTGTTTCCCCCTTGTGGGAGGATTGATGTTGATGTTACTTCTTTGACCTTGCGCCAGTCCGAAAGGTTGAAACTGTGATTCCAATGAGTCCAGCATGCATTATCTATTTTACTCTACCGAGCCGCGCTATAGTCAGCCGGGCAGG
>MCJB01029220.1:0-48313 GCA_002018475.1 Nicotiana obtusifolia | reverse complement strand
TGGCTTTAGAGGTTAAAATTATATGTGACAGAAACTGACTTGGGATTTACTATTAGTGAAAGAATTATTTATTCCTGCTTGTTATTATGTTATTTTTATTATTTACATAACCCATGCCTATTTAGAATTTTTGTATTTTTATTGTTAGCCCGTAGTAAGTGTCGATGTCGACCCCTCTTCACTGCTTCTTCGAGGTTAGACTAGATACTTACTGGGTACATGTTGTTTATGTACTCACGCTGCACTTCTGCACTAACTGTGCAGGATATGAGGCAGGTGCATCTGGCAGTCATACCGACACGCACCCCTATTACCCTGAGGCCTGGTTGTGAGTTGCTTCCTGAGTCATTCTGCAGCACCTATAGTCTCTCATTTGTATCTATTTTATGTGTACTTTATTTCAGATAGTGTATAGAGTTTTGCATATTCTACTAGTTGCTCATACACTTATGACATCAGGTCTTGGCACACACACTAGTAGACTGTATGGTTTTGGAGTATTTATATCGCTATGATTCCCCACTCAGTGGCCTTCATTTTATTTCATTAATTTTTGTATTCCTTAATTTCTTAATAAATGAAATTTAATTATTTGGAAACTTATAAAAAAAGAGCAATCACATGGTTAGTTCACCGTTGGCTTGCCTAGCGGCAACGTTGGGCGCCATCATGGCCTATAGGAGAAATTGGGTCATGACAACATGGTATCAGAGCACTAGGTTCACATAGGTCTCACAAGTTAGGAGAAGACCTAATAGAGTCATACGGATCGGTGCGGAGACGTCCGTACCTATCTTCGAGAGGTTATAAGGTGTTTGGAAACTACCCTTTCTTCATCTCCTATCGTGTAGTTGATGTTGTGCTAAATATCTTTCTCTTATTCTCTCACAGATGGTGTGAATGCGCACGACAGATGTACCCGATCATGGAGGAGCTGCTCCCTCTGTTGCTAGAGGCTGAGGTAGAGGCCGAGGGAGGGCTCCAGCTCGTGGTAGAAGACGAGGGCGTCCTAGAGTTTTTCCAGTCATGCCACTAGTGGATCCAGTAGAGGATCCTATTATTGTGGAGCAGGGCGAGGTGCCTACAGCAGAGCCAGCCCCGGTGGATTTCATGTCAGCATCGGGATTCTAGGAGGTCATGGGCCGTATGTTGCGGTTTATGGATTCTATGACTCAGACTGGTTTATTTCCAGCAGACCCAGCCACTTCTTAGTCGGGAAGGGGAGCGCAGACCCCTACCGCTCAGGCTCCTTGACATGCAACTGCCATATATCAGAGCCCGGGCATACTACTCGTGGGCGGAGCCCAGCCAGTTGAAGCAACTATACCTGAGCCCAAACCGGCTGCGGCTGGCGAGCCGCATAAGCTATTGGACAGATGGACTAGGCTACACCCTCTTGTCTTTGGAGGTGAGCAACATGAGGATCCCCAGGACTTTAATGATTGGTGCAGGGACAGACTGCACAACATGAGGATATTAGAGTCCCACGGGGTGGACTTTTCCACATTCCAGCTGGAGGGCAAGGCCCGTAGATGGTGGCAATCATAACTTCTCGGCAGACCAGTTGGTTATCCTCCCTTGACTTAGGATCAGTTCATGCGTATCTTTCTGGATAGGTATATTCCACCCTCTTAGAGGGAAGAGTTGCAGTTTCAGCTTGACCAGCTCCAGCTAGGTCAGATGTTGGTGACGGACTATGAGGCGAGATTCTCTAAGGACTCTCGCTATGCACTTATGATACTTCCTACCGATGCAGAGAGAGTGAGGAGGTTTGCGCTCATGTATTCAAGCCACTACGGCCTGAGAGGTTGAGATTAGGACTTCTTACGAGCTAGTTGTGGAGATAGCTCGGATGATCGAGGGTGTATGTTAGTGTAGCCAAGGACAGGTGACGAGTAATAAGCGGTTTCGATATTTTGGAGAGTCAAGAGGTGCCCCGGCTAGGGGTAGAGGTCAGTTTGTGAGGGGTCAGTCTAGCAGGCCCACATATCCAGCACCGCCGCCTCCTCGAGTGCTCTAGTGTGACCTTATTTTAGTGCCATGCAAAAGAGTTCCAACCACCCACCAGCTATTCAGGGTTCCACCAGTGGTTATTCAGGCCATTAGGGTCAGACTTCAGGTCAGCAGTCCACTGTATAGAGAGGTTGTTTTTTGAGTGCGGGGATCATAGTCATGTGCGGAGGTTCTGCCCCAGGCTTTAGGGCAAGGCAGTGCTGCAGGGTCAACAACCTATGATTACAGCACCAGCTGCCACGCCAGGCATTCGGCCGCCTAGAGGCTGAGGGCAGGCGGGTAGGGGCCATCCTAGAGTTGGAGGCCAGTTATCTGGCGCTCCTACTAGGTTCTATGCTTTTCCAGCCAGACTAGATGTAGTGGCCTCAGATGTCGTGATCACAGGTATCATTTCTATCTGCGGTAGGGATGCTTCATTAGCATTTGATCTAGTGTCTACATATTCATATATTTCATCTCTGTTTGCTCATTTCCTAGGAGTTCCTCGGGAGCCCTTGGGCACTTCTGTTTATGTGTCCACACCAGTTGGCGATTCTGTTGTTGTGGATCGGGTCTACTGGTCCTGTATCGTGACTTTCTGTGGCTATGAGACTAGAGCGGATCTTCTGTTGCTTGATATGACCGAATTTGAAGTCATCCTGGGTCTGGACTGGTTGTCTCCATATCACGCCATCCTTGATTGCCATGCCAAGACTGTTACCTTGTTGATGCCAGAGCTACCTAGATTGGATGGAATGGTTCGTCTTTCAGTGCATCTAGTCGGGTTATCTCTTTTTGGTAGGCTCGACACATGGTCGAGAAGGGTTGTTTGGTTTATCTAGCTTGTTCGTGATTCTTCTACAGAGACTCCGGCGATTGGTTCAGTGCCCGTAGTCCGGGAGTTCTCTGTTGTGTTTCCTTCTGACATTCCAGGAATGCCACCTAATTGTCATATCGATTTTCATATTGATTTCGTTCCAAGTACCCATCCTATCTTTATTCTTTCGTACCTCATCGCTCCGAAAGAGTTGAAGGAATAAAAGAACAGGTTGAGGAGTTGCTAGCAAAGAGGTTCGTCATACCGAGCGTGTCGCCTTGGGGTGCACCAATGTTATTTGTGATGAAGAAAGATTGGACTATGCGGATGTGCATTGATTACCGCTAGTTGAACAAAGTTACCATTAAGAACAAGTACCCGTTGCCGAGTATTGATTTTTTGTTTGACCAGTTGCAGGGTTCTAGGCTGTTCTCTAAGGTCAACTTGAGATCGGGGTACCATCAGTTGAAGATTCGGGATTCAGATGTTTCGGACTAGATATGGCGATTATTAGTTTCTAGTGATGTCGTTCGGTTTGACTAACACTCCAGTGGGGCTTATGGATTTGATGAATAGGGTGTTCAGGCCATATATTGATTTGTTGGTCATTGTCTTTATTGATGACATTTTGATCTACTCGCGTAGCATGGAGGAGCATGAGCAGCATTTAAGAGTGGTGCTTCAGACCTTGCGTGAACAGAAGCTATATCCTAAGTTCTCCAAGTGTGAGTTCTGGTTGGATTCTTTGGCATTCTTGGGGCATGTTGTATCAGCCGAGGGTATTAAGGTAGATCCCAAGAAGATCGAGGCAGTTCAGAGTTGGCCTCGTCCTACCACGGCAACTGAGGAGCTTCTTGGGGTTAGCAGGTTATTATTGCTAGTATGTGGAGGGCTTCTCACTTATTGCAGCATCTCTGACTAGATTGTTCCAGAAGGGTACTCCGTTCAGATGGTCCAATGATTGTGAAGTGAGCTTTCAGAAGCTCAAGGTCGCAGTGACTTCAGCACTGGTGTTAGTGTTGCCTTCCGGTTGAAGGATGTATACTATGTATTGTGATGCTTTACGCGTTGGTTTGGGTTGTGTATTGACGCAGACGAGATGAGTTATTGCATATGCTTCATGTCGGCGAAAGCCCTACGAGAAGAATTAGTCTGTGCACGATTTGGAGTTGGCCGCGATTGTTCATGCGTTTAAGATCTGGAGACATTATCTTTATGGGGTGTCCTGTGAAGTTTATACTGATCATCGAAGCTTGCGGCACTTTTTCAAGCAGAGGGATCTCCATTTTGACGAAGTGTAGGTGGCTTGAGTTACTAAAAGATTATGATATCACCATCCTTTATCATCCGGGCAAAGTGAATATGGTCGCGAGTGCCTTGAGTAGAAAAGCAGAGAGTATGGGTAGTTTGGCATTTATTTCAGCAGAGGAGAGGCCATTAGCTTTGGACAGTCAGTCCTTTCCTAACTGACTTGTGAGGTTGGAAGGATTGGGGTTGAAATTGGAATACTTAGTTCCTTAATAATGGCTTTAAAGGGTTAAGTTTGACTTGGGTCAACAATTCTAGTAATGGAACCGGGATTTGACGGTCCCAATAGGTTTCTATGGTGATTCTGGAGTTGGGAGTGTGTTCGGATCAGGTTTTGGATGGCCATGGAGCGTTTCGGCGCCCAAAGTGGAAAGTAGGTTTATTGAAGGTTTAAGTTCTTTAAACAAGGTTTGGAGTAGGTTTTAGTGTTATCGAGGTCCGTTTGGGATTCCATGCCCGAAATAGTTTCATGTGGTGATTTAAGACTTGCACGCAAAATTTGGTATCATTACGAGTATTTTATTTATGATTCGGCGCGTTCGGAGCAAGTTGAAAACTTGAAGTTCATAATTTGATTCAATATGGTTTTGGGGTGTGATTCTCAGTGTAGATGTTCTTTACGCGTTTCGAGAGTTCGAGCAGGTCTGTATCATGTTTATGGATTTGCTGGTGTATTTGGGGGGCGGGGGAGGGGGGGGGGGTCTCGAGTGGCTCTGGTGTGTTTAGGACCGCCCGGAGAAAAGTTGAAAACACCAGAATTTGCTGTTCTGGTTTCCTTTTTTGCGAACACGGAAAGACCATTGCGTTCGCGATGAAGGATTTGAGGACAAGGGCTTTTGCCCTTCGTTCATGAGTGCAGGGCCGCGTTTGCGGAGACCTGGTCCATTGGCCTTCGCTTTTGTATTGGACAGGCCGCGTTCGCATAGAAGCCTGGGCCTGGACCTAGGCAACCCGGTTGCTCTATGCGTTCGCGTACTTGGCCCTGCAATCGCGAGGAGTAGGCTGCCCAGTGCATCGCGTTCGCGAAGGTACTCTAGCGTTCGCGTAGATCCTTTTTCCTGGGCTCTTCAATTTATCCTTCGGGATCGCGAGAGCTCGGCCGCGATCGCGTATATGGACAAATAGGAAGAAACCTTTTTTAAAACGGGACTTAGGCTATTTTGGCTCATTTTCTTTCATCTCTTGGGCGATTTTGGAGCTCTTCGAGAGGGGTTTTCATCTAGCACTTTGAGGTATGTAATTTCTATCCAATGTAAAATAAATACATAGATTAGGGGTAGATTTTAACATGTAAAATTGTGAAAATTATGGGTTTATTTGAAAACCTAGGTTTTGATAAAAATGAGATTTAATCACGAAAATGATTGTGGAATTGGGTGAAAATCATATATTTCAGTTCGCGAGGTTATGGATAAATATTATCTTCAGAAATTTACAGAATCCAGGCACGTGGGCCCCGGGGTGAATTTTAGGAATCTTTCAATTTGGGTGGGTAATTACTCTAATAGTTAAATTATGAAACTTTGAGCATGTATTGATTAATTTATATAACATTTGACTAGTTTTGGATTGTTCGTCACCAATTTGAGGCTTTAGAACGAATTTGTGGGCCGGAAAATAAACTTTGAGACGAGGTAAGTCTCTTGCCTAACCTTGTAAGAGGGAATTTACCCCATAGATGATTTAAATTACTATTTGCTTCTAATTGTGGGAGCTAGGTACGCACGAGGTGATGAGAGTACGTGTGTAGCTACTAATTATGCTTATGCCCGAGTAGTTTAGGACCCAAATCATGAAATACTTGTAATGTTTGCACCCTAACTGTTAATTAAAAGTGCCTAAATTATATTGGAACTTGATAGAGGAATTGTAAAAGACCGACTTTCACTTACTTGAGTTTTGGCGAGATACTTGACAGTTAATGAAAATTGTGCTTCTTGTGTATTAGCCTTGTAATAGTTTTTAAACCGAATGTTTATAAAGTATCCTCTCTTCTTGTGGAGCGGCCCGAACGCCTCGCCCGCAGAATACATGCGTGTATGATTCTTGTCGCTCGACCTTCGACAGTGTGCACATTATTCTAGATCGGGCCGTACGGCCTCGACATAATTGTGCGTGATAATAATCGGAGATTAATTATATATGAGATTGTTTTATGGCTTGAGAGGTTAAAATTATATGTGACAGAAACTGACTTGGGATTTACTATTAGTGAAAGAATTATTTATTCCTGCTTGTTATTAAGTTATTTTTATTATTTACATAACCCATGCCTATTTAGAATTTTTGTATTTTTATTGTTAGCCCGTAGTAAGTGTCGATGTCGACCCCTCTTCACTGCTTCTTCGAGGTTAGACTAGATACTTACTGGGTACATGTTGTTTATGTACTCACGCTGCACTTCTGCACTAACTGTGCAGGATATGAGGCAGGTGCATCTGGCAGTCATACCGACACGCACCCCTATTACCCTGAGGCCTGGTTGTGAGTTGCTTCCTGAGTCATTCTGCAGCACCTATAGTCTCTCATTTGTATCTATTTTATGTGTACTTTATTTCAGATAGTGTATAGAGTTTTGCATATTCTACTAGTTGCAGCATCTCTGACTAGATTGTTCCAGAAGGGTACTCCGTTCTGATGGTCCAATGATTGTGAAGTGAGCTTTCAGAAGCTCAAGGTCGCAGTGACTTCAACACTGGTGTTAGTGTTGCCTTCCGGTTGAAGGATGTATATTATGTATTGTGATGCTTCACGCGTTGGTTTGGGTTGTGTATTGACGCAGACGAGGCGAGTTATTGCATATGCTTCATGTCGGCGAAAGCCCTACGAGAAGAATTAGTCTGTGCACGATTTGGAGTTGGCCGCGATTGTTCATGCGTTTAAGATCTGGAGACATTATCTTTATGGGGTGTCCTGTGAAGTTTATACTGATCATCGAAGCTTGCGGCATTTTTTCAAGTAGAGGGATCTCCATTTGACGAAGTGTAGGTGGCTTGAGTTACTAAAAGATTATGATATCACCATCCTTTATCATCCGGGCAAAGTGAATATGGTCGCGAGTGCCTTGAGTAGAAAAGCGGAGAGTATGGGTAGTTTGGTATTTATTTCAGCAGAGGAGAGCCATTAGCTTTGGACAGTCAGTTCTTTCCTAACTGACTTGTGATGTTGGATATTTCAGAGCCCAACCGAGTTCTTGCATGCGTCGTGACTCAGTCTTTATAATTCGAGCAGAAGGCTCGTCAGTTTGATGATTCGCACTTGTTGGTTCTTAGGGAAACGATACTACAGGGTGGTGCCAAGGAGGTCACTGTCGGTGAGGATGGTGTTCTGCGACTCCAGGGTCGCCTGTGTGTTCCTAATGTTGATGGATCGAGGGAAAAGATTCTAGAGGAGGCACATAGTTCTCGATATTCTATTCATCCAGGTGCTACGAAGATAGGCAGCATTATTTGCGACGGCGGATGAAGAAGGACATAGTCGAGTGTGTAGCGAGGTGCCTTAATTGCCAGCAGGTTAAGTGCGAGGCATCAGAGGCCAGGTGGCCTACTTGAGCAGATGGTTATAACTGAGTGGAAATAGGAGCGCATTACTATGGATTTTGTAGTTGGGTTGCCGCTGACCTTGCGGAAGTTTGATGCAATTTGGGTTATTGTCGATAGGTTGACCAAGTCGTCACACTTCATTCCGTTTGTGACCACGTATTCTTTAGAGAGATTGGCCCAGATTTACATTTAGGAGATTGTTCGGTTGCACGGTGTGCTTATCTCCATTATATCATATAGCCTTCAGTTTACTTCGCATTTTTGGAGGGCTGTACAGAGTGAGTTGGGGACCGGGTAGAGCTCAGCACAACCTTTCATCCGCATACCGAAGGGCAGTCGGAGTGGACGGTTCAGATCTTGGAAGATATGCTCAGAGCATGTGTTCTTGACTTCAGAGGGCAGTGGGACCAATTCTTTCTTTTGGCTGAGTTTGCTTACAACAACAGCTATCAGTCCAGTATCGAGATAGCTCCATTTGAGTCTTTATATGGTCGGCGATGTCATTTTCCCATCGGATGGTTTGAGCCCAACGAGGCTAAGTTATACGATACTGATTTAGTGAAGGATGCCTTGAAAAAGGTAAAGTTGAGTCAGAACGACTTCACACAGCACAGTCTAGACAGAAGAGTTACGCGGATCAGAAGGCGCGTGACTTATCATTTATGGTGGGCGAGAAGGTTCTCTTGAAACTCTCGCTGATGAAGGGAATCAAGAGGTTCGAGAAGAAGGGCAAGTTGAGCCCAAGGTTTATAGATCCATTTGAGGTGTTGAGACGGGTTGGGGAGGTTACTTATGAGCTTGCTCTGCCTCCCGGTCTATTAGGAATTCATCCGTTCTTCCATGTGTCTATGCTCCGAAGATATCATGCCGACCGGTCGCATGTGTTAGACTTCAACATGCTTTAGTTAGATGAGAGCCTGGGTTTTGAGGAGAATCCAGTTGACATGCAGGTTCGCCAGCTGAGGTCCAAGAAGATTTCTGCAGTAAATGTTCAGTGGAGGGGCCAACCAATCGAGGAGGCGACTTGGGAGGCCAAGGAGGACATGCAGAGAAGATATCTGCACTTATTTGGCACTCCAGGTACGACTCTAGACCCGTTCGAGCACGAACGTTTGATTAAGAGGTGGAGAATGTAATGACCCAATCGGTATTTTTCTTTCTATATCCCCATTCTCCTAAATAAGGCTCCCCGTATGTGCTTTTACTGTTTTGACTTGCGGGGATGGTTAGTTCACGTTTGGAAGGATTAGGGTTGAAATCGAAACACTTAGTTCCATAATATTGGCTTAAAAGGGTTAAGTTTGACTTGGATCAACAATTCTAGTAAACGATCTCGAAACCGAGATTTGACGGTCCCAATAGGTTTGTATGATGATTTTGGACTTAGGTGTTTGTCCGGATCGGGTTTTGGATGGCCCGGGAGCGTTTCGGCGCCCTAAGTTGAAAATTGACTTATTGAAGGTTTGAAAGTTCTTTAAATTTGGTTTGGAGTAGGTTTAGGTGTTATCGAGGTTCGTTTGGGATTCCGTGCTCGAGAATAGTTCCGTATGGTGATTTAAGGCTTGCAAAATTTGGTATATTTCCGAGTACGTATGATTCGGCACGTTCAGAGCAAGTTGAAAACTTGAAGTTCATAATTTGATTCAATGTACCCATGCTACACTTTTTGCACTAAACATGCAGGCTCTGAGGCAGGTGGATCTAGCAGTCATACCGGCGCGGACCCCTGTTACCCTGAGGCCTAATGGTGAGTTGCTTCCTGAGCCGTTCTGCAGCACCTAGAGTCTCTCCTTTGCACTTATTTTCTTTCTACTTTACTTCAAATAATAGTTAGAGTTTTGTATATTCTACTAGTTGCTCATACACTAGTGACACCAGGTCTTGGCACACATACCAGTATACTTTATGGTTTTGGAGTATTTATATCACTATGATTGTCACTCAGTTGCCTTCATTTCTTTTGATAAATTTTCTACTTCTTAATTTCCTAATAAATGGAATATAATTACTTGGAAACTTATTTTTAAAATAATCACGTGGTTAGTTCATTGTTGGCTTGCCTAGCGGCAACGTTGGGCGTCATCACGACCTATAGGAGAAATTGGGTCATGACAACATGGTATCAGAGCTCTAGGTTCACGTAGGTGTCACAAATTATGAGCATGCCTAATAGAGTCTTGCGGATCGGTGAGGAGACGTTCGTACTTATCTTCGAGAGGCTATAGGGTGCTAGGAGACTACTCTTTCTTCATCTCCTATCGTGCAGTTGATGTTGTGGTAAGTATCTTTCTCTTATTTCCTCACAGATGGTAAGAACGCGCATGGCAGATGTAACCGATCATGGAGGAGCTGCTCCCCCTGTTACGAGAGGCCGAGGCAGGGCTCCAGCTCGTGGTAGAGGACGAGGGTGTCCTAGAGCTGCTTTAGTTATGCCACCAGCGGGTCCAGTAAAGGATCCTATTATTGAGGATCAGAGCGAGGTGCCTACAGCAGAGCTAGCCCCGGTGGATTTCATGTCTGCACCGGGATTCTAGGAGGTCATGGGTCGTATGCTGCGGTTCATGGATTCTATGACTCAGGCTGGTTTATGTCTACCAGACCCAGCCACATATCAAGAGAGAGGGGGCGCAAACCCCAAGCGCTCAAGATCCTGGGCATGCAGCTACCGCATATCAGACCTCGGGCGCACTACCCGTGGGCGGAGCCCAGCCAGTAGCGGCAGCTATACCTAAGCCCAGACTAGCTGCGACTGGTGAGCCATAGAAACTAATGGACAGATGGACCAGGGTTCGTCCTCCTGTCTTTAGAGGTGAGCAACATGAGTACCCTCAGCACTTTATTGATCGGTGCAGGGACAGACTGCATAACAGGAGGATATTCGAGTTCCACGGGGTTAATTTTACTACTTTTCAGCTGGAGGGCAGGGCCCGTAGGTGGTGGCAGTCATATCTTCTCGGCAGACTAGCAGGTTCTCCTCCCATGACCTGGGATCAGTTCACACGCCTCTTCTTGGACAGATATATTCCACCCTCTCAGAGGAAAGAGTTGCGATTTCAGTTTGAGCAGCTCCAGCAGGGTCAGATGTCGGTGATCGACTCTAAGGCGAGATTCTCTAAGTTGTCTCGCCATGCACTTATGATACTTCCTACCGATGCAGAGAGAGTGCGGAGGTTTGTTGCAGGTTTGCACTCTGATATTCAGGCTACTGTGGCCCGAGAGGTTGAGATGGGGACTTCTTATGAGCTAGTTATGGAGATAGCTCGGAGGATCGAAGGTGTACGTCAACGTAGTCGGGAGCAGGCCGCGAGGGATAAGCGGTTTCGATATTTCGGAGAGTTAAAAGGTGCCCCGGCTGGGGGCAGAGGTCAGTTTGTGAGGTGTCAGTCTAGCAGGCCCACATATCCAGCATCACTGCCTCCTCGGGGTACTCCAATGCATCCTTATTTCAGCGCCATGCCAGAGAGCTCCTACCGCTCACCAGCTATTCAGGGTTTCACCAGTGGGTATTCAGGCCATCAGGGTTGGACTTCAGGTTAGCAGTCCACTGTATCGAGAGATTGTTTTGAGTTTGCGGATCATAGTCATGTGCAGAGGTTCTGCCCTAGGCTTCGAGGCAAGGCAGTGTAGCTGGGTCAACAACCTATGATTACAGCACCAGCTGCCACGCCAGGCATCCGGCATCCTAGAGGTGGAGGGCAGGAGGTACGGGCCATCCTAGAGGCGGAGGCCAGTCAGGTTTGCTCTCTAGCTAGGTTCTATGCTTTTCCAGCCAAACTAGATGCAGTGGCCTAAGATGTCATGATCACATGTATTATTTCGATCTGCGGTAGGGATGCTTTAGTACTATTTGATCTAGGGTCTACATATTCATATGTTTCATCTATGTTTGCTTATTTCCTAGGAGTTCCTTGTGAGTCCTTGGGTATTCCTATTTATGTATCCACACCAGTGGACGATTCTATTGTTGTGGATCGCGTCTACCAGTCCTGTATCTTGACTTTCTATGGTTATGAGGCTAGAGCAGATCTTCTGTTGCTCGATTTGACCGATTTTGAGATCATCCTGGGCATGGACTGGTTATCTCCATATCATGGCATTCTTGCTTGCCATGCCAAGACTGTTACCTTGGCGATACCAGAGTTACATAAATTGGAGTGGAGGGGTTCGTCTGTTAGTGCATCTAGCTAGGTTATTTCTTTTCTGAAGGCTCGACACATGGTCGAGAAGGGTTGTTTGGCTTATTTAGCTTATGTTCGAGATACTACTACAGAGATTCCGACGATTGATTCAGTGCCCGTAGTCAGGGAGTTCTTCGATGTGTTTCCCTCTGATCTTCTAGGCATGCCACCGGATCGTGATATCGATTTCTGCATTGATTTGGCTCCAGGTACCCAGCCTTTCTCTATTCCACCGTACCGCATGGCTCTGAAATAGTTGAAGGAATTGAAGGAACAACTTGAGGAGTTACTAGCAAAAGAGTTCGTCAGATCGAGTGTGTCGCCTTGGGGTGCACCGGTATTATTTGTGAAGAAGAAAGATGGGACTATGCGGATGTGTATTGATTACTGCCAGTTAAATGAATTTACCATTAAGAACAAGTACCCGTTGTTGCGTGTTGATGATTTGCTTGACCAATTTCAGAGTGCCAGGGTGTTCTATAAGATCGACTTGAGATAGGGGTATCATCAGTTGAAGATTCGAGATTTGGATATTCCGAAGACAGCTTTCCGGACTAGATATGGCCATTGTGAGTTTCTAGTGATGTCCTTCAGTTTGATTAACGCCCCGGTGGCATTTATGGATTTGATGAACCGGGTGTTCAGGTCATATATTGATTCGTTTTTCATTGTCTTTATTGATGGCATTTTGATCTACTCGCGTAGCATGGAGGTGCTCGAGCAACATTTGAGAGTGGTGCTTCAGACCTTGCGGGAACAGTAGCTATATGCTAAGTTCTCCAAGTGTGAGTTCTGGTTGGATTCTCTGGCATTCTTGGGGCATTGTTGTATCGGGCAAGGGTATTAAGGTAGATCCCAAGAAGATCGAGGCAGTGTAGAGTTGGCCTCGTCCTACCACGACGACTGAGATCATGAGCTTCTTAGGGTTAGCAGGCTATTAATGCGGGTTTGTGGAAGGCTTCTCGTCTATTGTAGCACCTTTGACTCGATTGACCTAAAAGGCTGCTCCATTCCAATGGTATGATGATTGTGAGGTGAGCTTTTAGAAGCTCAAGACCCCATTGACTTCAGCACCAGTGTTAGTGTTGCCTTCTGGTTCAGGGATGTGTACTGTGTATTGTGATGCTTCACGCGTTGGTTTGGGTTATGTATTGATGCAAGAGGGACGAGTTATTGCATATGCTTCATGACAGTTGAAACCCCATAATAAGAATTACCCTGTACACGATTCGGAGTTGGCCGCGATTGTTCATGCTCCTAAGATCTGGAGGCATTATCTTTATGGGGTGTCCTGTGAGGTTTACACCAATCATCGCAGCTTGCAGCATTTGTTCAAGCAGATGGATCTCAATTTGAGGAAGCGCAGGTGGCTTGAGTTACTAAAAGATTATGATATTACCATCCTTTATCATCCGGGCAAGGCCAATGTAGTTGCGGATGCTGTAAGCAGAAAGGCAGAGAGTAAGGGTAGTTTGGCATTCATTTCAGCAGAGGAGAGGCCATTAGCTTTGGACATTCAGTCCTTATCTAACAGACTTGTGAGATTGGATATTTTAGAGCCCAGCCGAGTTCTTGCTTGCATCGTCGCCTAGTCTTCACTATTCGAGCAGATAAAGGCTGGCTAGAACCACGATTCGCACTTATTGGTCCTTAAGGAGACTGTACTACAGGGTGGTGCCAAGGAGGTCACTATCAGTGAGGATGGTGTTCTGTGACTCCAGGGTCGCCTATGTGTTCGTAATGTTGATAGCTTGAGGGAGAAAATCCTAGAGGAGGCACACAGTTCTCAGTATTCTATTCATCCGGGTGCTACGAAGATGTATCGCGACCTGAGGTAGCATTATTGGTGGCGGCGGATGAAGAAGGACATAGTCCAGTATGTGGCGAGATGTCTAAATTTCCAGCAGGTTAAGTATGAGCACTAGAGATCAGGTGGCCTACTCCAGCAGATGACTATACCTGAGTAGAAATAAGAGCGCATTACTATGGACTTCCTAGTTAGGTTGTCGCGGACCTTGCGGAAGTTTGATGTAGTTTGCGTCATTCTCGACAGGTTGACCAAGTCGGCACACTTCATTCCTGTTGTGACAACGTATGATTCAGAGAGGTTGGCCCAGATTTACATTCAGGAGATTGTTCGGTTGCATGGTGTGCCTGATTCCATCATATCATATAGAGGCCCTCAGTTTACTTCGCATTTTTGGAGGGCAGTACAGAGTGAGTTAGACCGACGGACAGTCGGAGGGGACAGTTCAGATCTTGGAGGATATGCTCAAAGCATGTGTGATTGACTTCGGAAGGTAGTGGGATCGACTCTTGCCTTTGGCCGAGTTTGCTTACATTAACAGTTATCAGTCCAACATCGAAATGGCTCTATTTGAGGCTTTATATGGTCGGCGATGTCGTTCGCCCAATGGATGGTTTAAGCCCAGCGAGGCTAAGTTATATGGTACTGACTTAGTAAAGGATGCCTTGGAAATGGTAAAGTTGATTCAGGAGCGACTTCACACAGCACAGTCCAGACAGAAGTGTAATCCAGATCAGAAAGCGCGTGATTTATCATTTACGGTGGGTGAGAAGGTTTTCTTGAATATCTCGTCGATGAAGGGAATCATGAGGTTCGAAAAGAAGGCAAAGTTGAGCCAAAGGTTTATAGGTCCATTTGAAATGTTGAGACGAGTTGTGGAGGTTGCTCATGAGATTGCTTTGCCTCCCAGTCTACCGGGAGTTCATCCGGCTTTCCACGTGTCTATGCTCCAAAGGTATCATGCGGACAGGTCGCATGTGTTAGACTTCAGCACGGTTCAGCTAGATGAGATCCTGGGTTATGAGGAGGAGCCAGTTGCCATTATTGAGAGACAGGTTCACCAGCTGAGGTCCAAGAACATTTCTACTGTAAAAGTTTTGTGGAGGGGCCAACCAGTGGAGGAGGCGACTTGGAAGGCCGAGGAGGACATGCGGAGCAGATATCCACACCTATTCAGCACTCCAGGTATGATTCTAGACCCGTTCAAGGATGAAAGTTTGTTTAAGAGGTGGAGAATGTAACAACCCGACCGGTCATTTCGCTTCCTAGATCCCCGTTCCCCTAAATAAGACTCCCCGTATTTGCTTTTACTTTTTTATGACTTGCGGAGATGGTTAGTTTGGGGTTTGAAAGGGTTCAGGTTGAATTCAGAACACTTAGTTCCTTAGTATTGGCTTTAAAAGGCTAAGTTTGACTTGGGTCAACATTTTTAGTAGACAATCTCAGAACTGGGTTTTGACGGTCTCAATAGGTTCGTATGATGATTTTGGACTTGGGCATGTGTTTGGATCGGGTTTTGGATTACCCGGGAGCGTTTCGGTGCCTAAAGTTGAAAGTTGGCTTATTGAAGGTTTGAAAGTTCTTTAAATTTGGTTTAGAGTAGGTTTTGGTGTTGTCGAGGTCCGTTTGGAATTTCGAGTCTAGGAATAGCTCCGTATGGTGATTTTAAGACTTGCACGCAAAATTTGGTGTAATCCGAGTAGTTTAGGTATGATTCGACACGTTCAGGGCAAATTGGAAGAACTTGAAGTGATTCGATTTGGTTTTGGGTGTGGTTCTTAGTTTTGGTATTGTTTTCCGCATTTCGTGGGTTCGAGCAAGTCCGTCTCATAATTTCAAACTTTTTGATATGTTTAGAGGGCCTCAGGGGCCTCGGATGCCACTCGGACGAGGCACGGAACTCAATTGACTTGGAAGAAATAGCTGAAGCATCAAGTTTCTTATGCAATCACACCTGCGGAGGACCAGTCGCAGGTGCGAGCTCGCAGAAGCGAGCCAATGACCGCTGAAGTGAGAAGGAGTGGGCTACCCAATGGTCGCAGAAGCGAGGAGAGGGCCGCATCTGCGAAGACGCAGATGCGAGACTTTGTCCATAGAAGCGAGAAGGGAAAACTTGGGCATGATCCGCATCTTCGAGGCTTTGTCCGTAGATGCGGCGATGCAGTCGCAGAAGCGGAAGTGCTGGAGGTAGTGAGGTTCATTTATTACGGGACTTAGGCTATTTTGACTCATTTCCTTCATTTCTTGGGCGATTATGGAGCTTCTTAGAGATGGGTTTTCACCTAGCTATTGGAGATAAGTAACTTCTGTCCAATACTAGTTAAATACATAGATTGTGGGTAGTTTTTAACATGTAAAATTGTGAAAATCATGGGTTTAGATGAAAAACCTAGGTTTTGATAAAATAGAATTTAATCACGAAAATGATTATGGAATGGGATGAAAATTATATATTTGAGTTCGTAAGGTTATGGCTAACAATTATCTTCGAAAATTTTCGGAATCCAGGCACGTGGGCCCGGGGATGAATTTTAGGAATCTTCTAATTTAGGTTGGTTAAATACTCTAATAGTTAAATCATGAACTTTCGAACATGTATTGATTAATTCATACAAGATGTGACTAGTTTCGGATTGTTCAGCACCGAGTTGAGGCTTTAGAGTGAATTTGAGGCCGGAAGGCGAGCTTTGAGAGAAGGTAAGTCTCTTGCCTAACCTTGTAAGAGGGAATTTACCCCATATGTGATTTAAATTACTATTTGTTCCTAATTGTGGGGGCTACGTACGCACGAGGTGACGAGAGTCTATGTGTACCTACTAATTATGTTTATGTCCGGGTAGTTTAGGACCCGAATCATGAGATACTTGTGATATTTGCACCCTATTTGTTAATTAAAGCGCCTAAATTATATTGGAACTTGATAGAGGAATTGTAAAAGACCGACTTCCATTTACATGAATTTTGGCGGGATACTTGACCGTTAATAGAAATTGTGCTCCTTTGAGTATTAGCTTTGTAATAGCTTTTAAACAGAATGTTTACAAAGTATCCTCTCTTTTTGTGGAGCGAGCCGAATGCCTAGGCACTAGAATAGAAGCATCTATGATTTGTGCCGCTCGACCCTCGGTAATGTACACATTATTCTGGATCGGGCCATACGACCTCGGCATAATCGTGCGTGATAATACTCGAAGTTTAATTATATTTGATATTATTTCATGGCATGAGAGGTTAAATTTATATAAGACTAAAACTGACTTGGGATTCACCATTTGTGCAAGAATTATATATTCCCTGCTTGTTACTGGGTTATTATTATTATTTACATAACTCATGCTTATTTAGAATTTCTGTATTATTATTGTTAGCCCATAGTAAGTGTCGATGTCGACCCCTCGTCATTACTTCTTCGAGGTTAGACTAGATACTTACTAGGCACATATTTTTTATGTACTCACGCTACACTTTTGCACTAAATGTGCAGGATCTGAGGCAGGTGCATCTGGCAGTCATACCGGCGCGCACCCCCGTTACCCTGAAAGTGGTGAGCTGCTTTCTGAGCTGTTCTGCAGCACCTAGAGTCTCTCATTTGCACTTATTTTCTTTCTACTTTACTTTAAATAATAGTTAGAGTTTTGTATATTCTACTAGTTGCTCATACACTAGTGACACCAGGTCTTGGCACACATACTAGTAGACTTTATGGTTTTGGAGTATTTATATCACTATGATTGTCACTCAGTTCGTTTTATTTATTAAATTTTCTACTTCTTAATTTCCTAATAAATGGAATATAATCAAAACTTATTTTAAAAAAATCATGTGGTTAGTTCACCGTTGGCTTGCGGCGGCGTTGGGTGTCATCACGACCTATAACAGAAATTGGGCCGTCACACAAAGTAGGCTGAGTTTTATAGTTAATTTTACAAATTTCCATGGAAAATCTTTCCGAATATGTCATAGCTCTTAAGCTAGTCTCAGTAATACAAGTAGTAATAAACTATTGGCAAAATGGCCTCTGGGCCACTTAAACTTGCATCAGATTTGAAAGCCGATACTAAAACTCTCATTTTTCCCAATTTGGTACCTCAACTCGATAAAAACGCTTATGATAAGCTCCTATCTTAGAGCGTGTATCTCAATTGCTCGACATGAATACCACGTCATATTCTCATACAATTTATTATTTGACAGCTGTAATTTGTGAGCCTGTCTTTTTTCAAAATCTATTTATTAAATTTCTACTTTTTCTTCTCTTTTTCTTCTTTTATTCTTCACCATAGCCCTGCCAGAAGAACCTTCCCCCCGCCCAGCCACCATTTCCAATGGTAAAAGTCCAAATCTGATCCAGTCAAAATGGGACTTCACAATATCGAAAAAATCATAATCGAAAAATTAACAAGAAGAAAGAAAAAAAATCCGAGTCCGAATTTGAAACCTAATGTCAAAATAAAAGAAAAATCACTACAACTTCAAGAAAAATTACTCTTACTCCTATTCAAGGCATTTCCTAACCTTTTGTAACATGAGAAACAATGGGTATGATTGGACCCCATTAATGCAATGAAAACCGATATCCCTTGCCTTTTTTCGTGTTTGGCTGATGAAAATTATGCCCAAATTTACACTTCGATGTGATATATTTCGAGCTTGATTGTTGATAATTTCACTATTTTGTTAAAATTAGAAGGAACATATACAAAACAAAAAAAAAAAATAGCAAAGAAAAATATAAAAATGCTTGACTTCATTAATGTGGTAAAATAGTGGGGGGAAGGGGAAAGGGGATAGAGGAGGTGGGAGTTTGGTAGGGAAGACGACAGAGGTGAGAGGGAGGGAATGATGCTTTTCTTTTCTTTTTCTTTTTTTTTCTATCTCATTTATATTTTTTTCTGATACTCATATATTTTTTAATAAAAATAATATTATTCACAAGCCTTGGCAACGTGATTTGCACACAATTTATTCATTTCAGTTGCATCACTTTCACATAGGCATAGTCAACGGTCAAAAGTATTTATTAATATCTATTCCATCAAGTCGAAGTGTTCAAATAAGAAAATTTTCGTATTGACTTTGCAAATTGATACAAGTTTAAATGATCACGAGGCCATTTGACCTAAACTATTCGCATACAACACAATTAACAAAACGTCCTCTCCCAAGTCCCAGCTTCAACGAAACCCTTGATAAGCGTATAAATTTAGATAGAACTAGGATTCTATCTTTAAGTGGTGGTGATGATGTCGATTTAAATTGAAAAAGAATTATATTCAATTACAAATATATTCAGTATTAGGATTCTATCCTAAGTGGTGATGATGATGTTGATTTAAATTCAAAAAGAAATATATCCAATATTAAATTATTTCACTAAAAAATTTTAAGGTTATTTTAGTCAACCAACATTGTATAAGAATATAAATATAAATATAGAAGATAGATAGATAGATAGATAGATAGATATAGATATAGATATAGATATAGATATAGACAGATAGATAGATAGATATATAGGCTCTCTTTTTCTAAACAGATTTGGACAATATAATACATTTTCAAATTAAATTAGTAATAGGACAATACAATATTTTCAAATTAAATTAGTAATAGGAATTTTTAAAAAGTATATCCTAACAGTAATAGAATTACACTGCTAAAAATATATATCTATCCCGAAAATAATTATATTAATTAAAATGTAACGTGTTTCCTAAAAATATTAAATTTACATATTATTATGTAGTATTATGTGTCGATACTCGAAAGTAATTATATCCTTTCTGCATTTGGATATCTCGAAGAGTTTGTCGGAATAGTGTTTTATAAGATCAAGAAAAACTAAAAAACAATGCTATGAACTCCTATTCAAGTTTAGACATTAGCGAACAATTTCCTGTTCAAACGACAATTCCTCAACCAAGCTTTATTTTAGACTTGAAATCCCAGTTAATTTTAAACTCTAAGATTTTAACTTTTGACATTTTATCCAATGTAGAGTTATTTATCGAAAGATATCTTAAGGATATTTGGTCCCCAATATTGTATTCGTAAATATTGTATTGGAATCTTGTCACGTAGGATTTCTAACATATAGTATATAAGATTAATGTCTAAAATTTTGATTATGTCCTTTTTGTTTATCCCGAAAATCGGAAGTAAAACAATTGATTTTATGCGTGGGAACTAATAGATAAGTGACAAAATTGATATTAAGTATGTGAACGTGAAAATGGAAAGAATATGGCACTTGGAAGATGAAACACAATCAGAAAACTTGAAAATCAATATATTGCTTTTTCTCTCAAAATATTTAGGTGCCCCTTTACATTGATAAGCCTAGTATATATATAGAAAAAAATCAAAGCCCTTTTGCCCATAAAGTGTCCTTGATAATCATCACAGTGTCCTTGCATATTTGGTGAAGTCCATGCACGTTTGGTGAAAGTACTGCAGGTTTGGTAAAAGTACTGCATGTTTGGTGAGGGTCCTGCACGTTTGGTACAGCTTGAACAGTGTTCTTGACTTTTGAGGACGAGCCGGCAGTTGAAACAACGGGCATATCGGCCATCACAAAAGTGAGGCTCGACGTGACCCCTCGATCGCAATGTCGAGCCCGGTATCAATCATGGTTCCGACCTCGGCATCGGATATCGATCATATGGTTCCGACCTTGGCGTCGGATACGTGATCTCGATTGCTGGCCGGATGGCCGGTGCCGAGGTTCGACCTCGATTTGTCCTTTCATGAGGAAATCCGATTTTGCCATACACAGATAGCCCCCTCGTTTTTTGAAGTGTAACGACAAAGAACGAAATAAGCCGCCGCCGCTTCCCTAAAAACTAGGTGAGGGTTTTGACCGTCCCTTTTGTCTGGTGACATCAGAACATTGACGCACCCTAGTCAAGAAAAAGGTCTTTTCAGATGTCGATTCGCGACAAACTCCTGCCATTCATTAAATGCCTCGTTTTCTAGGTTTTCGAGCCTCCGTTACATGAAATACTGCCCTTCGAACTTCTCCTTCTTCACTTTCTCATTTGCGTTGCCTCCTTTCATCGTCTGATCATTCTCTTTCTTACCTGCTTCCCCTGCATTGCCTTCTCTTTCACCAATCCCTACTTTGTCATCCCCCTCTTCACCAACTCCTTTTCTACTGGTTCTAATGGCGAAGACATCTAAAGGTGTCCCTCAACATCAACAGTCTTCCCCTTCCCAATCCGTTGAGGGGGGAGAAAACGCTGCTCAGGCCCCCGTGGAAAAGACTACAGCTGAACCCCCCTTAAAGGCGTTTATGCCGGTTGGGTGCTCTATTGGGTTTGACTTCAAGGTAGAGAAGGCCTCCTCCGCACCGGGTCGGGGTGAGCCGGTGAGCAGGTACATAAGTTCCATTACTGAAGAAGTAGTTGATAGAGTAAAAGCGGAGTGTAATTGGAGAGATAAGGAGGTGATAATCCCTTCCCCCGAAGACTCGATTACAACCCATGTAGAGGGTTATTTAAATGTATATACCTACCCTTTCACCTTTGGTCCCTTAGACCCCATAGTTTTAGCCTTCTGCAGGAGGTACGACGTTACATTAGGACAAATTCATCCCTCCGTTTGGCGGATAATTCGTCTTTTCCGCTTTTTTGCGGAAAGGGCCGGGGGGCAACCTTTTACCCTAGATCACTTGATGCGTTTGTATAGTCCCCGAATTTTCCGAGGGGGGCTAATAAAACTCACTCGCAGGGCGAGCAAGCCCCCCTTCTCGAGCATCGATGAGGACAGAGACCGGGGCTGGATGAGCCGGTTTGTAAGAGTGAAGACATCGGACCTGGTTTCTGCCGATGACATGCCGTTCCCCGAGAAGTGGAACGTGAAACGTAAGTGTCGATTACGCACTGTTATAGTTATCTTTTAAACCATTTTCTATTGCCTTCCCTAACTGGATTTCTTTCAATGTATAGTCGTTGCTCAAGCGCCGGCCGTGATCAAGGACTTGGAAGAGTGGGTTCGGAAGTTGGTGGCTCAGTGGAGATACTCCGAACGTTCATGGCGCGAAATATCGAAGGGCCTGTGGGAGGCAAAGAACCACGGTAAAATTCGCGATTCCGACACTTCGCGTGTCATGTCGTTACTGATCGGTTTCTCTTTTCCTTTGCAGGTTTGTCGAGAGATGCCGAATTGAGGCCGGAGGTGCCCGACAGAGGTATTTCGAGTCGTCCCCCTGCCCCAGAGCCGGAGAAGGAGAAAAGGAAAGAAGCCCCCAGCCTGGCCGAGACCGGGCAAAATAAGAAGCGAAAGAAAGCCATAACTCGCAAACCAAAAATTGTTCGGTTGGACTCTGGTTCCGATGAGTGCGACGACATCGAACCATGGAGACGTGATCGAGCAGTCTCCAAACCGGCAGCCGATAAGTCCCCTCCTCATGGATCGGAGATAGAGGGCCTCGTTGTGGCCGGAGTGACGGCGCAAGGGATTCCCGATCCCCAGGAAATGGCGTATTCTCCCCCCTTTTCGGAGTCGTCTTTCAATGAAGCTCGGAATGTTAGGCTTCCGTCCCCAGGAAAAGGTCACACGTTGGGAGGTCTTTTTGACCATTATTTCGATGATGTACCATAGGCGGATACCTTCGGGCTCGACGTGCCAAAGAAGAGCCCTTCCGCCGAAACGAGCAAGGTATCTGTCGACCTCAAGTTGACTGACACGTTTCCCGCTCCGAGCCTCGATCCAGATCGGAAGAAGGTGATAAAATTTGCCATACCCGAAGACACGAGGGTCCTTTCCGCGCCCGTGAGGGTGGCCAGTTATCTTCGATGCTTGGTAACAGATGAGGACCAAGCGGCAATGGATGCGGTGGAAGACGCATGCTTGTTTAACGAAGCACAGCAAGCCTTGAATAAGGTAATCGTTTTCCTCAAATCCCTTCGAACTTTTGTCGTTTCTCTGACTAACTGTTTTTCTTTCTTTTTGGCTTATGCAGTCTTTGGTGCTTCATCACGAATTTTTTCTACGGAAAAGGAAAGCGGAGGTGTTATATCGTCAGCAACTAGAAGGGAAGATTTCATCCCTCCGAGCTGAGTTGGATTCGGTGCGCAAAGAAAAGGATGATATGGCTGTAAAGATGGAGCAGCAGCTAGATCGAACCAACCGTCTTCGAGCAGAGCTAGACGAGGCCGGAGTATATAAAGCCCAGGTCGAGCAGTTGGCTTCGGAAAAAGAGGCTTTGACTAGGAATGTTGATGATCTTCGGTCCCGAGTTGACACGCTCATCATGGATCGAGATGTCCTGGTGAATGATCTTCAGTTGGTAAAATCAGAGGCTGCCACCTCTAAAGCTGAGGTGGCTCAATATAAAGCCGACGCCGAAGCCGCTCGTGAGGAATCGAAGATACTGGCCGATTATACTCGGTGTCAAACCCACGTCTCCATTCTCGAAGAACTGCAAGCTCGAGGCTTTGACCTTACCGATGATATCGAAGAGGCGAAGAGACTCGAAGCCGAGGCTGAAGAACGGGCATCCCCAGATGGGGAGGAGGAAGACGATCCCGAATAGGAAAATTCCCTTCAATTTTTGTGATTTTTTGCTCTTGTACGTATATGTATGTATGAAAAACACTTTTCCTCTTTTTCTCCTGTTTGAACTATTTTATCTTCTGATGATTATCTCTGGGAGATCGAATTTCCGACTCCTATTCTTCGAAATCGGACTGTGCCAGCATAAGCTTATAATACGATCGATCTTGTATACCTTTGAATACGACCGAGCTGGGCCTTGGGCCCTAGCCCGTAAAATCGAAACCAGCCAAACAAATCGTATGCCTTTGAACGTAATTGAACTTGGTGCGGGCCCCAGCCTGAAAATCGGACTTAGTTGTTTAGATTATGCAAAACGAACCTTTCGTCTTTGGAAATAATCAAACTCGAAATGGGCCTTAGCTTAGAAGTCGGACTTGGTTATTTTGACCATGCAAAATGAACCTTTCGTCCTTAGAAATAATCAAACTCAAAGTGGGCCTCAGCCTGGAAATCGGACTTTAGCCAAATAAGCCGTACGTCCTCGAGTGTAATTGAACTCGAAGTGGGCCTTGGCCTAAATATCGGACTTAGTTATTTTGATTATGCAAAATGAACCTTTCATCCTTAGAAATGATCGAACTCGAAGTGGGCCTTAGCCTGGAAATCGGACTTTAGCCAAATAAGCTGTACGTCCTCGAGTGTAATTGAACTCGAAGTGGGCCTTGGCCTAAAAATCGGACTTAGTTATTTTGATTATGCAAAATGAGTCCTTAGAAATGATCGAACTCGAAGTGGGCCTTAGCCTGGAAATCGGACTTTAGTCAAATAAGCTGTACGTCCTCGAGTGTAATTGAACTCGAAGTGGGCCTTAGCCTAAAACATCAAAGTGTTGGTGTGAAAGAAACCCTTTTATTCCAAACGAATATATACAGTTGTCTTAGGTACAAAATAGAAGCAATTACATGGGCGTGATCTTAATCGACCATCCGACCCTTACATTAATATCAATACTTTGATGTTCCTTTCCATCGAGATCGATTTGAACAAGACATCAGCCTTGTGTGAACACGATTTTCTTGTTGCCTCATTAAAAACCTTGCCAAAAAACCCTTTGGGGAAAAACCGGTCATAGGAAAAGAGTGCAACTCGTGTTTTCAGAGATGGGAACCATCTTCTTTATACCGCCTGCAGATGTTAGTTTCGAGGCACGGAGTATAAATACGTATGTAAGTAAGGAAGAAAGAGCCATACCTTAGCAATAATATCGTTTTAAATGAGCGATGTTCCAATTGTTGGGTAGGTGACTGCCATCCATGGTTCCGAGCTTGTAGGAACCCTTCCCTGTGATCTCGACGATATAATAGGGTCCTTCCCAATTCGACCCCAGCTTTCCTTCGCTAGGATTTCTCGTGCTTTGAGTGACCTTCCTGAGCACCAGATCTCCGATTTTGAAAAATCGGAGGTTAGTTCTTCGATTGTAATATCTCTCGATCCGCTGCTTTTGGGCAGCCAGTCGGATTAAAGCGACTTTTCTCCGTTCATCGAGCAATTCGAGGTTTGTGAACATGGCTTCTCGATTTGATTGCTCAGTGGCGTATCGAAAACGGAGGCTGGGTTCCCCGATTTCGACCGGTATCAAAGCTTCCGCACCGTAAACAAGGGAAAACGGCGTGACACCGGTACTGGTCTTGGCGGTGGTTCGATGGGCCCATAGGATTTCGGGCAACATTTCTTTCCATTCGCCCTTTGCATCCGTCAACCTCTTCTTAAGGTTTTGCATTATGGTCTTGTTGGTGGATTCCGCTTGTCCGTTTCCACAGGGGTGGTAGGGGCTCGATAAGATCCTTTTGATTTTGAGACCTTCTAAAAACTTGGTGATTTTGCTGCCGATGAATTGCTTCCCATTATCACACACAATTTCGGAGGGTATCCCAAACCGACAGGCGATATTGTCCCATATGAAATTGATGACCTCTTTTTCTCTGATTTTTTCGTATGCCTGTGCTTCCACCCATTTAGAAAAATAGTCAGTCATTAATAAAATGAATTGAACCTTACCTGTGCCTCGAGGGAGGAGGCCTATGATGTCCATCCCCCATTTCATGAACGGCCATGGTGACAAAACTGAGTAGAGAGGCTCCCCGGCCTGATGTATCATGGGCGCATGCCTTTGACATCCGTCGCATTTCCGAACAAATTCTTTAGCATCCTCTCGATACTATTCCAGTAATAGCCAGCTCGGATTATCTTTTGAATGAGGGATTCAGCACCAGAATGGTTCCCACATGTACCCTCATGGATTTCCCTTATGATATAGTTGGTGTCTCCCGATCCGAGGCATATCGCGAGCGGACCATCGAGCGTTCTTCTAAATAGGACACCGTCTTCTGAGAGAACGAACCGGGCTGCCTTTGTACGTAAAGCCCTCGATTCCTTCTTATCCGAAGGCAACTTCCCCGAGCTAAGATATTCTATATATTGATTTCTCCAGTCCCATGTCAAGCTCGTTGAGTTGATCTCGGCGTGGCCCTCTTCAACCGCCGATCTCAGAAGTTGTACAATCTCCTCGAATCCATCTTTGCCAAGCTCGGCTGATGATCCCAAATTAGCAAGGGCATCGGCCTCACTGTTCTGCTCCCGAGGCACGTGTTGTAGAGTCCATTTTTTGAACCGGTGTAGCACTGTCTGCATCTTATCTAGATATCGCCGCATTCGTTCCTCCCTGACTTCGAACGTCCCGTTGACGTGATTCACGATAAGGAGGGAATCGCATTTGGCGTCAACAATTTCGGCACCCAGATCCTTAGCTAGTTCCAGACCTGCAATCATGGCCTCATATTCGGCCTCATTATTAGTTAATTTAACAATTCTAATAGATTGTCTAATGACATTGCCCGCTGGTGGTCTTAGCACGATGCCGAGTCCGGAACCTTTCGCATTTGAAGCCCCATCCGTAAAGAGGGTCCAACTCTTTGGCTTAGCCCCCGATTTGGCTAATAGCTCTTTTTGACCTCCGATGCCTGGGTCGGGGCGAAGTCGGCCACGAAATCGGCAAGAACTTGAGATTTAATTGCATCTCGAGGGCGAAATTCGAGGTCATAACCACTCATCTCTACGGCCCATTTAGCAAGCCTCCCGGACAACTCAGGTTTGTGCATGATATTTCTCAGAGGATATGTGGTTAAGACGCATATGGGATGGCTTTGGAAATACGGTTTTAACTTCCTAGATGTGTTAAGCAAAGCCAATGCCAATTTTTCTAAGTGAGGGTACCTAGTCTCTGCATCGCACAAAGTTTTGCTGACATAATAAATAGGAAATTGCGTACCTGCTTCTTCCCTGACCAGTACCCCGCTCACCGCTACTTCCGATACAGCTATATACAAATACAGTGTCTCACCATGTTTTGGGGTGTGAAGTAAAGGTGGATTCGATAAATACCTTTTGAGCTGCTCGAGGGCTTGTTGGCACTCCGGTGTCCATGAAAAGTGGTTCTTCTTTTTCAATAATGCAAAGAATCGATGACTCTTATCCGAGGATCTCGAAATGAACCGACCGAGGGCGGCTATCCGTCCAGTTAGCCGCTGGACAGCCTTCACATTATCGACCACCGTGATATCCTCGATTGCTTTGATTTTATCGGGGTTAATTTCAATTCCTCGGTTGGAAACCATGAATCCGAGGAATTTGCCCGATCCTACGCCAAATGCGCATTTCTCCGGATTGAGCTTCATGTTGTACTGCCTCAATATGTTGAACTTTTCCTGCAAATGTGTTAGATGGTCCTCTATTCGAAGAGATTTGACCAACATGTCATCGATATATACTTCCATTGATTTCCCTATCTGTTGTTCAAACATTTTATTTACTAAGCGCTGATATGTGGCACCGGCATTTTTTAACCCGAAGGGCATTACATTATAACAATACGTCCCGCTTTTGGTGATGAAAGATGTCTTTTCTTGATCGTCCGGGTGCATCCTTATTTGGTTATACCCGGAATAGGCGTCGAGAAAGCTAAGAATCTCGTGCCCGGCCGTGGCATCGATCATACGATCGATGCTAGGGAGAGGAAAAGAATCTTTGGGGCATGCTTTATTCAAATCTTTATAATCTATGCACATTCTCAATTTATTGGCTTTTTTAGGAACTACCACTACGTTTGCTAGCCAATCGGGATATCTGACTTCTCGAATGGACCCTATTTTAAGCAATTTAGATACCTCGTCTTTGATGAAAGCATGCTTGACATCGGATTGGGGTCTTCGTTTTTGTTTGATCGGAGTGAACTTCGGATTCAAGCTTAGCCGGTGTGTGATGACTTCGGAAGGGATACCTTTAATATCAAGATGGGACCAAGCAAAGCAATCTTCGTTAGTCGAAAGGAAATTAATAAATTTCATCCTAAGCTCGGGGCTTAGCCCCGTGCCCAGGTATACCTTCCGGTCGGGTAACTCTCTTCTCAGCACAATCTGTTCCAGTTCTTCGACTGTCGATCTGGAGGCGTCAGATTCGTCAGGAACTGCAAAGGATCGGGGGACTGCAAAATCCTCTTCTCCGATTCCTTCATGTATGCTCGATCTGGTCGATAAAGGCTGCTGTGATTGCTATTTTACTTGGTTTTGTTCCCTCCCTTCACGATCCTCGTCGACGGAAGTTTTTGACATCGAGGACCCGCCTTCGATGGCAAACATTTCTCTCGCTGCTGGTTGTTCTCCATATATTACCTTGACCCCATCATTAGTTGGGAATTTTAATAGTTGGTGCAAAGTTGAGGGCACCGCCCCTATTCGTGGATCCATGGCCTCCCGAGCAGTGCGTTGTATTTCATATCTCCCTCGATCACAAAGAATACTGTTTCTCTCACAGTTCCAGCCGTGTTGACTAATAGAGTGATTTCTCCTTTGGTGGTTTCACACGCCATGTTGAAACCATTGAGAACTCGAACTGTCGGAATGACCTTGTTAGTCATGCCCAGTTGGTTTGCCACGTTCGACCGTATGATGTTGGCGGAGCTACCTGGATCAATTAACACACGTTTAATTTTAAAATTATGGACCAGGATGGAGATTACCAGTGCCTCATTGTGGGGTTGCATAATTCCTGTCGCATCTTCATCGTCGAATTGCAATGTTCTTGATGTCGAGAATCCTGTGCTCCACTTTTCCCTTGTGAGGGATATCTTGGTGCGCTTCTTCGTTGGTCTTTGATGGGTGCCGGTCTCTCCGATTATCATATTTATGACGTGTCGAGGCTCTTCCTGCTCCGTTCTCTTGTTTTCATTTCTGTTGGCGAAGTGATTTTTAGCTCGATCACTTAGGAATTCACGAAGATGCCCGTTGTTGAATAAACGAGCTACTTCCTCCCTCAGCTGCTGACAATCTTCTGTCTTATGCCCATGGGTACCATGGTACTCGCATATTTGATTGGGGTCTCTCTGCGCAGGGTCCGATCGTAGCGGTCGAGGCCATCTGGTATCTTTGATGCGTTCGATTGCCGATACGACGGACGATGCGTCGATATTGAAATTGTATTCGGATATCTTGGGGGCCTCTTTATGTTCGGAGAGGGCATCAAATGTGTTTTGGCCCGTGGGTCTCCGGTTCAGCTCCCGATTAAGCCCCCGATTGAGCTCTCGATCATTCTGGCTTCGACTGTCTCTATACCGATCCTTGACGAGATTTCGCCCGAACCGGGCGTTTCTCGGGTTTCCGACATATGGTTGGTGTCGGTTATTGATCGGTCGCGGTTCATCATCGGTGCTTCTTCTCCGGGATGGTCCAGAAGGATAGATCGAACTGCAGGAGGATCCGAGCTGATCATCTTCGATCCTAATCTTGGATTGGTACCGATTGTGGATATCTGCCCACGTGGTGGCCGGATATTCCACCAAGTTTTGTTTCAGCTGTCGAGAAGACGCCGAACTCCTCGCATTAAGGCCTTGTGTGAAGGCTTGTACGGCCCAATCATCAGTGATCGGCGGTAGATCCATTCGTTCCATTTGAAACCGGGACACGAACTCTCTCAACATCTCGTTATCCCTCTGCCTTACTTTGAAGAGGTCAGATTTCCTGGTTTCGACTTTAATGGCTCCTGCATGTGCTTTCACAAAAGAATCTGCAAGCATAGCAAACGAGTCAATAGAATTAGCAGGTAAATTATGATACCATACCATGGCCCCTTTCGATAGGGTTTCTCCGAACTTCTTTAGTAGAACAGATTCTATTTCATCGTCTTCCAAATCGTTTCCTTTGATGGCACACGTGTACGATGTAATGTGCTCGTTGGGATCGGTCGTGCCATTGTACTTGGGTATATTGGGCATGCGGAACCTCTTAGGGATCGACCTTGGAGCTGCACTAGACGGGAAGGGCTTTTGCACGAACTTTTTGGAATCGATCCCTTTCAAAATCGGTGGTGCTCCTGGGATTTGATCTATCCTGGAATTGTACGTTTCCATCTTTCTATCGTTCGCCTCTAATCGTCTAGTGAGGTCTTCGAGCCGCTTCGCAATTTCGGAATTAGCCCCCGATTCATGGTCATTCGATCTCTCTAAGATCGACTCACCCCTGCAAGTCACCTCCCGAGATGGATCGTGCTCCGCTGCTGTTGGCGTAAGATTTTGGCTTTGCAGTTGGGCGATCACCATCTGTTGGGCTTGTAGCATCTCGAAAATGACACGTAAGCTAATTCCATCCCCGTCAACATTTGGAATACAGTTTTTCGATCCAACAGGCCGGTCAATGTTAGTCGGAATTTGCGAGTTGTAACCCACTTGTTCCGGGATTGGACAATGGTTCCCCTGAACTGTATTGTTATTTTCATCTTGGTGGCCAGATCCTCCATCAATGTGAAGAGGTGCATTTTGTAGGTTCGACATTTTTTTTTTGTATTTTTCAGAAGTCTTTTTGGAAGAAAGGAAAGAAAGTAGCGTATGATCCAGAAATTTGGTATCAAATTACCACAATTATCTAGGCCCCACGGTGGGCGCCAAACTGGTTACCCCGAAAATCGGAAGTAAAACAATTGATTTTATGCGTGGGAACTAATAGATAAGTGACAAAATTGATATTAAGTATGTGAACGTGAAAATGGAAAGAATATGGCACTTGGAAGATGAAACACAATCAGAAAACTTGAAAATCAATATATTTCTTTTTCTCTCAAAATATTTAGGTGCCCCTTTACATTGATAAGCCTAGTATATATATAGAAAAAATCAAAGCCCTTTTGCCCATAAAGTGTCCTTGATAATCATCACAGTGTCCTTGCATATTTGGTGAAGTCCATGCACGTTTGGTGAAAGTACTGCAGGTTTGGTAAAAGTACTGCATGTTTGGTGAGGGTCCTGCACGTTTGGTAAAGCTTGAACAGTGTTCTTGACTTTTGAGGACGAGCTGGCAGTTGAAACAACGAGCATATCGGCCATCACAAAAGTGAGGCTCGAAGTGACCCCTCGATCGCAATGTCGAGCCCGGTATCAATCATGGTTCCGACCTCGGCGTCGGATATCGATCCTGGTATCGATCATATGGTTCCGACCTTGGCGTCGGATACGTGATCTCGATTGCTGGCCGGATGGCCGGTGCCGAGGTTCGACCTCGATTTGTCCTTTCATGAGGAAATCCGATTTTGCCATACACACTTTTATTATGAGTTATTATACTTATTATTATAAGGTTATTTTTGTAAACCAATAGTATGTTCATGTATATATATATATATATATATATATATATATATATGTGTGTGTGTGTGTGTGTGTGTATGTATATATATATGAAAAAAAAAAGAAATAGTTGAACACAAAGTAAATCTGATTATGCACGCTTTCCAACTATGATAATATCTAGATTTACTTTAGATAAATATTAAGAAATTTAGAATAACATATCTTGCATTTAATAAATAAGATCTGATGTTACTTAATGTAATCAATATATAAGAGAAAAAATATTATATTAAAAAAAATAAACTTGAATCTTCATACTATTTTAGACAAAAATGTGTTCCTTTCCGTTTAAAGTAATGTCCACCTTCCTTTTATTTGTCATCAAATAACTCTTTAAATGAAATTTATTTTTTATTTTGTTTTGGTCTTAAGTTTCAAATTGATACAACACTTAAGAAGAAGAGTGAATTCTACTATTTGCTAAGAGAACATTTAAGTCAAAGCGTGTTTGAATATTTGACTTACAATTATTGGTTAAATATTTGGTGTTAGAAGTAATAAATTCTAAAAAGAAAGAAATTATATAACTAAAATGGTACTCTGTTTAAATTTTTTAGTTATAAGTCTGTACATAGTTTGAATATGGAAAAAAATGAATAATAAAAATTTAATTGATTTTTTAATTCAATATTAGGAAAATAATTATGACTTTTCCTAAAATATTAGAGAAGTAATTTAACAAGTATTGCTAAATATTAGGATAACATGAACAATTAAAAAACTATTTTGTCTAATGTGAACTTTATATTTAAATGATAAAAAAGATGAACGACATTTCGCTAATGGTCTTCGTGCTTTTAATATTGTTAAGATCCAAAACCCGCTATAGGCCGTGATGGCGCCCAAAATCGTTGTTAGGCAAACCAACGGTGATGCATTTAAATAATTATTCATTTTTCTTCTTTTGAAATCATAAGTTTTATTAAATAGAATTTAATGCATTTAAAATCATGAATTGTCAAGATCCGGTATTTCCATCCTCGGGACCGTGCACCTAACATTTCACTTGCTAGGCAAGCCAACGTTAGATGTAGTTATTAACAATTTTAACAATTCAAATCAAATGAAAACCAATAAGCAATAAACTGAAATAGGGTAAATAAACTAATAAACGGCGATATCCAAAAACAATCCCAGAACTGGTGTCACAAATACACGAGCGTCTAGAGTACTACAAATAATAGTTTGAATAAAAGGATAACTGTCTGAATCGACATAAACAGCTAAAGTGATGTAGAAAGGGACTTCAGGGCTGCGAATGCTGTGCAGATGTACCTCAAGTCTCTGCCAAGAACTGGATCCGAGCAAATCTACTAAACGTCGCTAGGATCCACTCCGAAATCTACACGAGAAGTACAGAGTGTAGTATGAGTACATTCGACCCCATGTGCTCTATAAGTACCGAGCCTAACCTCGACGAAGTGATGAGGCTAAGGCGAGCCACTTACAATAACCTGTATGCAGAAATTATAATAATAACAAGGAAGGAAAAACAGGAAATAAAAGTAAGGCAGTTTTTACGAAAATGAATTCGATCCTCGCAATCAGAGAATCCAAAATAACAGATCTTATAATTTCATATAAAAATGTTGAAACCCAACACAATAATAACAACGAGTATAACACAAACAATCAGTTGCGGCGCGCAACCCGATCCCACCGTACACACAAATCCTCCCTTATTTCTCCATAGCATCATTCATCAATATCAAAAATTACATACACAGCCGTTGCAGCGTGCAACCCGATCCCACCATATTATCAGAAGCAATGTCATAATCCTCCTTTATTCAACCATATCAACCTTTGCAGCGTGCAACCCGATCCACAAAAAATGTCAATAAACATAATCAATCCAACAGCTCAATTTACAAGAATCTCTACAATCAAAGGATATGAAATCAAAGCGATACAGGAACCACGTACTAATCAAATGAATGCTACAAATAATATAAAAGCAACAAGACAAGTCAAGCATGCGACAATTAAGGTGTGCAAGTAAGATAATTAAGACAAGTAAAAATTAATCACAGAGTCATGAAGGGACGAACATTTCAATACAAGAATAAATAATAACAAGTAACAAATTACGGCATAGAAAGAAATTAAAGCATGTAACAGTTAAGGCATTGGATGAGATAATTCATGAAATACGAGAAGGCATGGAAACAATTATTTTGACAAGGTATATACACTCGTCACCTCGCATATACGTTGTTACACACGTAATTCACATACCTCATTCCGCAATCAAATCAAAGCTTAACCAGGACTTTTCCTCTAAAATTCGCCTCCAAACTAATCGAATCTAACCAAAATTGACTTAATATCATCAAACAATGTTAGGGAAATTAATTATAACAGATAAAGCTAGGATCTTTACACTTTTTCCAAAAACCAACAAAAGTCAATCCGGGGCTCACCCGGTCAAAACACGGGTCCAAGGATAGATTCCAACTATCAATGATCCTACGAGTTCATATATGTGATTAGTTTCAAAATCCGAGTCCAGATCAAATCTCCAAACTCAATTTCTTATTTTTCAAAAACTTGACAAGGTTTCACAATTTTTCACTTGATCCACATGATTTTGATGTTAAAATCTAAGATAAATTGATGAAATATTATTAGAAACATATTAGAATCACTTACCCAAACTTGAACAGGGTTCACATTTGAAACACTCGCAATTGCGGACCAGGGCTCGCATTTGCGAACCCTGACAGATTTAGCATTCGTCGCAATTGCAATTGAGTCTTCGCAATATCGAACTGGAGGGTCATCGCAAAACTGAACTATTATTCGCAAATGCAAACTAGGCCATAATCCTGTTGGCTTCACAAATTCGAATGGGAGGTCGCAATTGCGACAACTGCCCCTCTTATACCACCTTCGCAAATGTGACCCTGGTGTTCGCATTTGCGACACCAGAGCACCAGACACCATCTTCTATATTTTCAGTCCAGACCTCTTTGGAACATGTTCGAAACTCATTCGAGCCCTCGGGGCTCCAAACCATTCATCCACACAAGTCTTAAAATATCATACGAACTCTCTTGTGCGATCAAAACACCAAAATGGCACCTAGAACTACGAATCAGATTTCAAAAAGTTTGAATTTTCAAAGAAATTCAAAAACTTGCAAATTTACAACCGGACATCTGAATCACGTCCAATCAACTCTGTTTTGCACCAAATTTTGTAGACTTGTCATAAATAGTAAAATGAACCTATTCCAAGTTGCGGAACCAAAATCTAAACCCAATAGCAAGAAAGTCACCCTATGGTCAAACTTAGAAATTCTTTAAGCCTTCAAATATAGTTTTCAACAAATCACGTTAAATCAAGTTAGGGACCTCCGAATTCGATTCTGGCATATGCTTATGCCCCAAATTACGATAGGGACCTACCGGGACCATTAAAATACTGATCCCGGTACCTTTACACAAAATGTTGACTGTAGTCAACTCAAATCCGTTTTAGGTAAAAATTTACATTTTCCTCAATTTTTCACATAAAACTTTCCGGAACAAAACACGGACTGCGCATGCAAATTGAGAAACACTAAACGGATCTAGTCGAGGTCTTGGAACACGAAAACAAAAGGCTAAATTCAAAATGACCTACCACATCATCACATTCTCCATCTCTAAAACAAACGTTTCTCCTCGAACGAACATAGAAAGGTACCAATATATGTGAAAAGGTGTGGGGTATCTACTCCGCATGTCGGACTTGGACTCCCACGTGGATGCCTCGATCGGCTGACCTCTCCACTACCCTTGAACTGATGGATAAATCTTATACCTCAATTTTCGGGCTAGAATGCCCAGCGGCTCCTCCTCATAAGTCAAATCTTTGTCCAATTGGACTGAGCTGAAATTTAACACATAGGACAGATCACCGTGATACTTCCGGAGCAGGGAGACATGGAACACCAGATGGACTGCTGATAAACTAGGTGGCAAGGCAC
Source organism: Nicotiana obtusifolia (assembly GCA_002018475.1). Taxonomy (NCBI): domain Eukaryota; kingdom Viridiplantae; phylum Streptophyta; class Magnoliopsida; order Solanales; family Solanaceae; genus Nicotiana; species Nicotiana obtusifolia. The sequence continues at coordinate 13,466 of MCJB01029220.1, read as the reverse complement.
ACCTATAGGCCATCTCACCCACTCTCTCAAGAATCTAAAAGGTTTGATATACTTAAGGCTCAACTTGCCTTTCTTCTCGAACCTCGTCATACCTTTTATGGGTGAAACCCGGAGCAAAACCTACTCTCTAACCATGAATGCAACATCACGAACTCTACCATCGGCATAACTTTTCTGCCTAGACTGAGCTGTGCGAAGTCGATCTTGAATCATCTTGACCTTTTCCAAGGTATCCTGAACCAAATCGGTACCCAACAACCGAGCCTCTCCCCGCTCAAACCAACCAACTGGTGAATGACACTATCTCTCGTATGGTGCCTTATAGGGAACCATCTGAATACTCGACTGGTCGTAGGCAAACTCCGCAAGCAGCAAGAACTGATCCCAAGAACCGTCGAAATCCATAACTCAAGCGCGAAGCCTATCCTCCAATATCTGAATGGTGCGTTCGAACTGTCCATCCGTCTGGGGTTGAAATGTTGTACTCAACCCAACCCGTGTGCCTAAATCACATTGTACGACCCTTTAGAAGTGCGATGTGAATTGTGCACCCCGATCTGCAATGATGGATACTGGCACACCGCGAAGACAAATGATCTTATAGATATAGATCTCGGCCAACTGCTCGGAAAAATAGGTAACTGCTACTGGAATGAAATGTGCCAACTTGGTCAACCTGTCCACAATGACCCATATTGCATCGAATTTCTTCTAAGTCCGTGGGAGCCCAACAACAAAATCCATGTTAATACGCTCCCACTTCTACTCAAGAATCTCCAGTCTCTGAAGCAAATAACCAAGCCTCTGAAGCAAACAACCAGGCCTCTGATGCTCGTACTTTACCTGCTAGCAATTAAAATATCGAGCTACATATGCAACTATATCCTTCTTCATCCTTCTCCACCAATTATGCTGCCTCAAATCCTGGTACATCTTAGCAGCACCCAGATGAATGGAATACCGCACACTGTGGGCCTTCTTCAGAATCAACTCACGAAGCCCATCCACATTGGGCACACAAGTGCGACCCTGCATCAGCAACACCCAATCATCTCTAATAGTAACCTGCTTGGAACCACCATGCCGCACCATGTCCTTAAGGAAAAGCAAATGGGGGTCGTCACACTGACGCTCTCGGATGCGCTCATAAAAAAAAAAGACTGAGAGACCATGCAAGCTAGAACACAACTGGGTTTCGAAACATCTAACCTCATGAACTGATTGGCCAAAGCCTGAACATCTAATGCTAGATGTCTCTCACTAACTGGAATATACACAAGGCTAAACATACTCACAATCTTTCTACTCAAGGCATCGGCCACCACATTGGCCTTCCCAGGATGATACAAAATGGTGATATCATAATCTTTCAATATCTCCAACCATCTCAACTGCCTCAAGTTGAGATCCTTCTTCTTGAACAAATACTGTAGATTCCGATGATCCGTGAACACCTCAATCGGCACGCCGTTGAGGTAATGCCTCCAAATCTTTAGTGTATGAACAATGGCTGCCAACTCTAAGTCATGAACATGGAAATTCTTCTCATGCACCTTCAACTGTCGCGACGCGTACGCAATCACCCTGCCATCCTGCATCAATACCGCACCGAGCCCAATATGCGATGCATCACAATACACCATGTAGGGACCTGAACCCGTGGACAATACCAATGCTGGGGCCGTGGTCAAGGCAGTCTTAAGCTTCTGAAAGCTCCACTCACACTCATCTGATCACTTGGATGGAGCACCCTTCTGAGTCAATCTAGTCAATGGGGTTGCTATGGATGAAAATCGCTCCACGAACTAGCGATAATAACCCACCAAACCAAGGAAACTCCAAATCTTTATAGCTGAAGTAGGTATAGGCCAGTTCTGAACTGCCTCAATCTTCTTAGGATCCACTTTTATGCCCTCGACCGCTATAACATGCCCCAAAAAGGTGACCGAGTCTAACCAAAACTCACACTTGGAAAACTTGGCATATAACTAACTATCTCTCAGAGTATGAAGTACAATCCAAAGATGCTGCTCATGCTCCTCTCGACTGCGGGAGTAGATCAAGATAGCATCAATGAATATAATCACAAAAGAATCTAAATACGGCTTGAATACCCAATTCATCAAATCCATAAATGTTGTTGGGGGCATTTGTCAACCCAAATGACATCACTAAGAACTCATAATGCCGATACCGAGTGTGAAGAGCCGTCTTAGGGACATGAAATGCCCTAATCTTCAACTGGTGGTAGCCAGACCTGAAATCAATCTTCAAACACACTTTGGCACCTTGAAGCTGATCAAATAAGTCATCAATCCTCGAACAAGTACTTTTTCTTGATAGTGACTTTGTTCAACTGCCGATAGTCTATACACATCCTCATCGAACCATCTTTCTTCTTCACGAACAACACGGGCGCACCCCAAGGTGAGACACTAGGTCTAATGAATCCCTTATCAAGAAAATCTTGCAACTACTCTTTCAGTTGCTTCAACTCCTGTGACATAGAGTTTGCATTTGCCAACACTCGGAATTGCGGGCCAGGGATCGCATTTGCTAACCCTAACAAACTCAGCATTCATCGCAATTGCGATTGAGTCTTTTCAATTGCGAACTGGAGGGTCATTACAAAAGAAAACTATTATTTGCAAATGAGAACTAGACAATAATCCTGTTGGCTTCGCAAATGCGAAGCCGAGGTCGCAATTGCGATAACTGTCCCTTTTATGCCACATGTTCGCATTTGTGACACTAGAGCACCAGACACTAGATTTTCTGCATTTTCAGTTCAAATCTCTCCGGAACATGTCTAAAACTCATCCAAGTCCTCGTGGCTCCAAACAAAACATCCATACAAGTCTACAAACATCATACGATCTCGCACGCGCGATCATAACACCAAAATAACACCTAGAACAACAAATCGTACATCAAAATATATGAAATTTTCAAAGAAACTAAACAACTTGCAAATTTACAACTGGACGTCTGAATCACATCAAATCAACTTCGTTTTGCACCAAATTCTGCACACAAGTCATAAATAGTGAAATGAACGTATTCCAAATTTTGAAACTGAAAATCAAACCCCGTAGCAACAAAGTCAACCTATAGTCATACTTAGTAATTTTTTAAGCATTCAAATTACTAGTTTTCAACAAATCACGCTGAATCTGGTTAGGGACCTTCGAATTTGATTCCAGGCATGCACCCAAGTACTAATTAACGATACGGACCGACTAGGACCGTCAAAATACTGATTCAGATCTGTTTACACGAAATGTTGACTGTAGTCAACTCAAATCCGTTCTAAGGCCAAATTTCACATTTTCTTCAATTTTTCACATAAAAACTTTCCGAAACAAGAGACCGACTGTGCGAGCAAATCGCAAAACCCTAAACGGAGCTAGTCGAGGTCTCGGAACACGAAAATAAAGGCCAAAACTCAAAATGACCTATTGGGTCATCACATGAATACATACAAGATTAATAAGATATAATATAAAAGATGACAATATTAAGCAAACCCATAAACACCTACTAGAATATCCCAAAATCTGGTGTCACAAGTTCATAAGCAACTACTAAGAAATACAATACCAACACAACATCTGTCTAGAATATAAAATAAACAAGATAACATAACGAGTATGAAGAAGATTGTATGTGCTGCAGATTGTAACATGGGGTGTAGCTCACCGTAAAGACCCCGCAATAGTTGTTCCTTTAAGCCCAAATGTACACCAAAAGTATATAACTACCCAATAAGTGCAGAAGTGTAGCATGAATACGTAAATCAACGTGTACCCAGTAAGTATCTAGCTTAACCCCGAAGAAGCAGTGACGATGGGTCGACATTGAAAATTACTACTAGTCCAATAAATTAAATATAATAAAATAGACAAGTATGAAACATGGTAAGTAAACAGTGAGAATAGATATAGGCAAATAATACGGTCCACGACTGAACAGTGAACACAATGTCCTCAAATACCGTATACCTCCTCAAATGGAACATGTAATGGTCAATACCAAATCAATGGTCACACCTCAAGTCAGGAAAAGTAATGACTACACGGACTCCTTATCAAATATTATGCACAATTCTACCAAGGCGAGCGGCCTGATCCCACAAGAGTAAAGGCATGAATTCCTGTCGTGGCATACGGCCCAATCCCATAATAGTACCACTGAGGCCGAGGTGCACAATAAGTGTAGAAGTGTAGCATGGGTACGTAAATCAACGTGTACCCAGTAATTATCTAGCCTAACCCCGAAGAAGCAGTGATAATGGGTCGACATTGAAACTTACTACTAGTCAAATAAATCAAATATAATAAAATAGATAAGTACGAAACATGGTAAGTAAAAAGTGAGAACATATATAGGCAAATAATACGGTCCACGACTGAACAGTGAACACAAAGTCCTCAAATACCGTATACCTCCTCAAATGGAACATGTAATGGTCAATACCAAATCTACGGTCACACCTCAAGTCAGGAAAACTAATGACTACATGGACTCCTTACCAAGTATTATGCACGATTCTACCAAGGCGAGCGGCCCGATCCCACAAAAGTAAAAGCATGAATTCCTGTCGTGGCGTACGACCCAATCCCATAATAGTACCACTAAGGCACTCAGTCCCATAATCGTCTACACTGCCGAGGGTCGACCAACACGAAACATAGATACATCTTATAATACTGCCGAGGCAAACAGCCCGATCCCATAATGATACTGCTGAGACGATCAGCCCGATCCCATAGGAATAGTGAAGACTTGACAGGTCACTGGCCCCACTCACGAATATATGTGTGAGTTGTGAAATCCAAGAAAATTTTCGGACAAATACATACAACTCGGGAGAAATATGTAATATGAAGTAAAATCTCTACTGCTAATCAATTAGCTCTCCATATATCACGAATCGTAGTCCGATACATTACGCAAATCTAATCTTAGGAAAAATGTGTATTAAAGTAGTTAAACATGCAAGAAAAATTCAAATTTTATAATTAAAGCATGGTGTGAGTGTAAGTCTAGTCGAACCTAATCATGAGTTCTAGCATACGCACGGACACTCGTCACCTCATATGTGTGTAGCTCCGACAAGATTTAGCACATAGCAAATATAATACTTACGGGGTGATTTTTCCCTCACAATGTTAGACAGGAGACTTACCTCGCCCCGAAGTTCGATAACCAGCTCCAACACGTCCAACCGATGCCCATCGATCCAAAACTAGTCAAATAACGTGCAAACCAATAAAAATATACTCTAATACTCATAATTACGCAATTTAGAATAATTCTCAACTCCGCTCGAAAAGTCAACAAAGTCAACTCGCGGACTCACGTGCCCGAATGCCGAAATTTTTTGAAGATAAGCATAACCCATAACACCACAAACTCAAATATATAGTTTATTCCTAATTTCATGTCCAATTTCATGGTCAAAATCCAAAATTACCATTTCTAAGTTTTCTTCAAAAATTCCACAATTTCTACAAATTTCCATAATCAAATCTACATATAATTCATCTATTTAGCTCACAATGTGTAGAAGTTTCTTACCTCAAGGTAGATGAGGAAGTTAGCTCCTCCAAATTGCCCAAAATCCCCTAAGCAAGAGAGAGATGAGTTGAAAATAAGTGAATGCCGACCTGGCAAGCTTATAATCAGCCTAGGCGCACTTCTTCCTGAACGCGGCATGTGCCTCGCGTTCGTGAAGCACAAACTCAGCTCCAGCCCAAATCCTACTTTGCGATTGCGATGATAGGCCCGCGAATGCGGTGCCTTACCAGGCCTGACCATCGTGAACGCGACCCCATTCTTGTGAACGCGTAGGCTAAGACTCCAATTCCTAGTTTCTCTTACGCAAACGCGACAGGGCTATCGTGAACGTGAAGCACCACTTGCCAAAGCTTCGCGAACGCGGCTGCCCTATCGCGAACGCGTTAAACAAAAGGCCTCCAGTTCAAATCCTTCTTTGCGAACGTGACCTTCCCTCTTTGTTCGCGAAGAACAGAACTAGAACCAGCAAACTAGCAACAACAAATCAACCAAACTTGGACCGAAATCATCCTGAAACACGCTCGATCAGGACCCAATCCAATCACACCAACAAGTCCCAATACCTAATCCAAACTTATCCAAAGGCTCAAAACGCCACGATTAACATCAAAACCACGAATTGAGGATCAAGATCTTTCTTTTAACTTTCAACCATTAAAACATCAACAAACACACCCGAATCACACTTAAATTATTCCTGAAAGACGCCAAATTTTACGTATAAGTCATAAATCACACTACAAACGTATTCCAAGGCTCAAAATCCCAAACAGATATCGCTAACACCAAAGTCCACTTCAAATCAAACTTAGGAAATTCTAAAACCTTCAAAATGCCAACCTTCCATATTAGGTGCCGAAACGCTCTCGGACCATCCGATACTCAACCCGAACATACCCTCAAGCCCAAAATTATCATAAGAACCTATTGGAACCTTTAAATCCCGATTCCGAGGTCGTTTACTCAAAAGTCAAACCTTGGTCAACTCTTCCAACTTAAAGCTTTCGAATTGAGAACTATCCTTCCAATTCGACTCCGAACTTTCCAAAAATCAAAATCGACCTCATGCGCAGGTCATAATACGTAAAGTGAAGCTACTCAAGGCCTCAAACTGCTTAACAATGCAATAGAACTCAAAACGACCGATCAGGTCATTACATTCTCCCCCACTTAAACATATGTTTATCCTCGAACATGTCAAGAACCATTTCGGAGTTGCCCAAAATCACTGTTTGACACCATGCAAACCTATCCGTTCCACTACAAACCACATGAGCACATCGACTCATGCCAGACTGAAGACTCTTCCATCTACCTTAGCCCACAAGTCTTAGAACCAAATTCCAACATCTGGAATTTTCTAAAAGGTCTGATTCTAATATATGAACAACGTAAACAATCTCAACCGCTAAACCAAAACATGACCATGCACCCATGTTGTAATCACATAATAGTTACAGACTGCACCTTTTGAGAAATAATGAGCCTAGACTGAAAAAAAAAACAAGGTAAAAAACCGAGGGCTTAATCGAGGTCAAAATCGAGGGTCCAAACCGCGGGTCCAAAATCGAGGTTGAAATCAAAGTCGAACCCGAGGGTGAAATCGAAGTCAAAATCGAGGGTGCTCTCGAGGTTAAAACCGAGGGTCCTCTCGAAGATTAAAATCAAGGATCCTCCCGAGGTCTCAAATCGAGGGTCCAATCAGGGTTGATTTTGAGGTCTCAAATCGAGGACGAAATCGAGGTCGATTCCGAGACTAATATCGAGGTCCAAATCAAGGCCAATATCGAGGTCCAAATCGAGGCTAATATCGAGGCCCAAAATCGAGGCCAATACCGAGCCCAAAATCGAGGTCATTTTCGAAGTATTATCGACATCAACTTCAGACCGTGGGCAGAACCGAGACCCTATAATTTGATAACCTTTTAGAAAGATTGAATAAGTTTGTAAATAACATTAGCCACGTATGTTTATTGGATAAGTATTAACCTTTATGGAATAAGTGTTTTACCTTTATCAAGTGGATACAGTAATCTGTTAAGAGGCTTCCTAAGTACTACATGGCATGTGACGATGTTGTACTCAATTTGAGGATTAGTGGACTCCTTGTAAAGGGAAAATAATTTCTATATATATATATGCCCAATTACTGTGAGTTCTTTTGAGGATAGAGTGTTGAAGACACTGTATGATTGGGGAAAATAGGAAATCATTAGAGATACATATATTCACTTCAACAATTATAGGGGAAGGAACTCCATCTTGAACGTTCTCTAGTCCAGAGCACAGAAAGGGCACGAAGCTCTCTTTTAAGTACAACTTCTCCATAGTTTCATCCATCCAATTAAGGTAAGTTTAAGTTTTAAGGCATGCTATTGTTGGGGAACGCACGGAAGGAGTTCAAGTCATAGTAATTATATAAATAGGTTATGGGCTCTTTCCTTATGATATGGGAATTGGTGGTGGTGCGGAAGAATGTGTAGGGCTTGATTATTGTTAAAAATAGGTCGGGTATCGAGTACACCAATGGATAAAGCCTCGAGAGCTTGCCGCTATTTGATTTCTTGATTGGTATAGCTGTAGTTTTAGCTGATGTTATAGTTGTTGGCTGCAATGACTTATGGGAAATCTTATAAATAGGGGAGGTGTTGTCCATTTTATCGTAGACTGAGGAATCGTAACCTTTTTCATAAATTGAAGTTGGCCAGCATATATAAGGTATGTGAGACTGTCTCTTTCCTTCTTTTGCACTACTCTGATTAAACATACACATTGAACGAGCCCCCAATGATGCTCTACTCTTAGGAACTAGTAGTACTTATATTATTTCCTCTCTTATGAGAGATTGATGTTGATGTTATTTCTTTGACCTTATGTCACTTCAAAGGGTTCAGAATGTGATTCCAATGAGTCCAGCATGCAATACCTACTTTACCGTGCCACGCTATAGTCAGCCGGGCACACACATATTGTGTGTGTGTATATATATATATATATATATATATATATGTATATGTCTTACTCTATTAAGCCGCGCTATAGTCGGCAGCTATTTTACTTTATCGCGCCGCGCTATAGTTGGCCGAGCAGGCACCTATTGTGCAACCACTGATCAGTTGGGTATAATGTTACCGAGCCTTATGATGGCTGGGGTATGATATGATGATGATGAGGCCCACAGAGGCGTATGTATATGATGATGATGGTTTTTTTAAGAAGGATATATATATGTAGAGACATCAGGCATTCATGATTAGTCGCCCTCAGAGGCACTCAAATGATACTGGGTGTATATTCTCTGCCCCTATTCACATTATTGTTACATTATGCTTTCTTATTTTACATACTCAGTACTTTATTCGTAATGACTTCTTTTTTTTGTGGACGCTGCATATCGTGCTGTAGGTTCTGATAGACAGGTAGACAAAGCTCCCCTACGACAGTAGGCAGCCAGCTCAACAGTTGTTGGCGAGGTCCTTTCTCTGGACTTTGTCGTGGTCTTGGTATGTATATTTTGGTTATAGGCATCATGGGTATGTCGAGGCCCTATTCCGGCAATGTTTGCAGCAATTATGTTCTTTAGAGGCCCATAGACAGGTGTCGGTTCACGTATAGTTGGGGTCTCCTTGTCGGAAAATTAATTTTTGTTATATAGTCTTTCATGACAGCCTTGTCGGCTATGGTATATATGTTTATGGCATTACCCGTAATTTTTGGTTGATTAGAATTCTTGTCTATCATTTATACTGATCTCGTTGGCCCTTACAGATGATAAGAAAGGTTAGATAAGATATATGTCGGCACTCGGTAGGTAGGGCCTAGGGGCCAGTCGTGGCCCTCCGGCTTAGGTCGTGACAAACGTGGTATTCGAGCCAGTCTGTGCTAGGGGTTGGCTATGAGCCGTGTCTTGTAGAGTCTTGATTATGGATGTGTAGCGCGACATATTTATAATTAGGAGGCTACATGACATTTAGGGTTGTTACCTTTTTCCTGAACCTAGATCGTGCGCAGAGTTGAGTCGTAAGTATTCGTATCTAATATTCGCCATGTTCTTTTCAGCGATGCACACGACTAGGGAGCAAGTGATTAGTAGATGCCTTGATACAGCTGCGGAGAGGGTACCAGTCAGGTGCCTCCCACCAGAGCAGGCCAAAGTGAGCCTCAGAGTGAGATGTCGTCTTAGACCTTATTTACTCCTTCTCCTCCAGAAGATATTAGAAGGCACCCAGCATCTCTAGTTCCTCTATCTAGTACTACAAACCAGGATATGCAGAGTGCAGTGCAGTTGTTGACTAGCTTGGTAGCTGCTCAGGCTTAGAGGCAGAATACCGGTGCTGCTGATAAACCGGTTAGTGCGAGAGTTCATGATTTTATTAATCTAGACCCTCTAGTGTTTACCGGATCAGACCCTAAGGAGGACCCGCAGACTTTTATTGATCAGGTTCATCGTACACAGCGAGTTATGCATGCTAGTGATATGGAGGCAGTAGAGTTGGCTTCTTATCAGTTAGGGGATTTAGTAGTTTTCTGGTATGATAGTTGGGAGAGATCCAGGAGTCTGAACGCTCCTCCACATGTGTGGAAAGAATTTTCTAAGGCCTTTCTTCGTCACTACTTGCCAGTTGAGATATGACGAGCTAGATTTGATAAGTTCTTGAACCTTCGACAGGATATGAGTGTGCGAGAGTATAGTATGCACTTTGACTATTTAGCAAGGTATGCTCCCCATTTTGTGGCCGAGATGAGTGATAGGGTGCACCTGTTCGTGAATGGATTGGGACCACATATGATAAATGAGTGCACGACAGCCTCCTTGGTAGAGGGTATGGATATTTCCCATATTCAGGATTATGCCCAGACACTAGAGGATCGTAAGCGCCAGCAAAGGGCAGACAGAGAGCAGGATAGGGGCCAGTATAAGAGGGTGAGATTTGCAGGGTATTCTGGTGACTTCAGAGGTAGTATCAGGCCCCGGTCTTCGAGGAGATTGGCACTATTTGTAGCTAGTGCTCCTCCACAATTCCAGAGGCCTCGGTATGATCGATTTACCTATTCTGGTTCAGGTCAGAGTTCACAGGCATCAGGCTCACAGTATCATAGGGGTACTAGTTATATGAGACCCTCAACACCTTATTGTAATCAGTGCGGCAAGGTTCACCGTGGACCGTGCCGTCGAGGTTTCGATGTATGCTATTCTTGTGGATAGCCTGGCCATATTATGCGGGATTGTCCTGACAGATGAGGTGGAGGTATGGCTCAGCCGACTGGATCTATGTCTAGTTCTTCCTCATCAGTTCGACCTCCAGCATGGGTTTTTCAGCAATCGACAGGTTGTGGTAGAGGTAGAGGTGCAGTACCAAGTTCGAGTGGAACTCAAAATTGAATATATGCTCTAGTAGGTCGACAGGATCTCGAGTCATCTCTGGATGTTGTTATAGGTATGTTGTCGGTGTTTTCTTATGATGTATATGCGTCGATTGATCCGGGGTCTAAATTATCATATGTTACACCCTTTGTGGCTAATAAGTTTGGCGTCAAACCAGAATTAATAAGTAAACTACTTGCGGTATCTACTCTGATAGGAGAATCTGTGATTGTTAGAATGGTATATAGAGGTTGCACAGTGATGATCTGTAATCGTCAAATCTCGGCAAATTTATTTGAGCTAGAGATGGTTGATTTCTATGTGATAATGGGAATGGACTGGTTAGCCTAATGCTATGCAAATATTAATTGTCATACAAAGGTGCTTAGGTTTCAGTTTTCTGGTGAACCCGGCATCGAATGGAAGGGGAACATTGCTACGCTGAAAGGTGGGTTTATTTCCTATCTTAAGGCAAGGAAGATGATCTCAAAAGGTTACATTTATTATCTCGTTCGCATGAGGGATACGGAGGCGAAGCCGCCTACTTTACAATAAATCCCCGTGGTCAATGAATTTCCAGATGTTTTCCTAGATGAACTCCCAGGTATTCCTCCTAAAAGGGAGATTGAATTTAGTATTGATGTGTTTCCTGATACTCAACCGATATCTATTCCCCCATAAAGGATGGCTCCAGCCTAGTTGCGAGAGTTGAAGGCGCAATTGAAGGACTTGCTGGATAAGGGTTTCATTAGGCCTAGAACTTCACCTTGGGGTGCGCCAGTCTTGTTCATGCGAAAGAAGGATGGATCGTTAAGGATGTGTATCGATTATCGACAATTGAATAAGTTTACTATAAAGAACAAATATACACTTCCAAGGATTGACGGCCTATTTGACCAACTCCAGGGTGCCAAGTATTTCTCAAAGATTGACTTACGTTCAGGGTATCATCAGGTGAGGGTCAAGGAGAAAGATATTCCAAAAACAGCCTTCCGGACAAGATATGGGCATTTTGAGTTCATGGTAATGTCGTTCGGACTAACAAATGCCCCAGCAACTTTTATAGATCTCATGAATAGTGTATTCAGGCCCTATCTCGATGTGTTCGTGACTATATTCATTGATGACATTCTGGTGTATTCTCGTTCAGAGATAGAACATATGGGCTACCTGTGAATAGTATTACAGACCCTTCGAGATCGTAAGTTGTATGTTAAGCTCTCCGAATGTGAATTCTAGCTAAATTCAGTAGCATTCCTTGGCCATGTGATATCTGACGAGGGTATTAGTGTTGACATTCAAAAGATCGATGCAGTGAAAGATTAGCCAAGACCTACAATACCGTCAAAAGTTCGCAATTTTCTAGGGCTAGCATGATATTATAGGAGGTTTGTAGAAGGGTTTTCCTCTATATCAGCACCATTGACTAAGCTAATGGAGAAAGCTACCAAGTTCCAATGGTCCGACACTTGTGAACGTAGTTTCTAGGAGCTAAAGAATCGGTTGACCTCCACGCTAGTGCTTACCCTCCCAGAAGGAACAAAAGGGTATGTGGTATATTTTGATGCTTCAGGCGTGGTTTGAGGTGCGTATTGATGCAACATGGGAAGGTGATTGCTTATGCATCAAGACAATTAAAGAAGCATGAAAATAATTACAAACTCATGATTTGGAATTGGCTGCAGTGATATATGCTTTGAAGATATGGTGGCACTACTTATACGGTGTCCATGTTGACATCTACACAGATCACAAAAGTTTACAATACATTTTCAAGCAGAAGGAGTTCAATTTGAGACAGCGGCGTTGGCTTGAATTACTGAAAGATTATGACGTCGAGATATTGTACCATCCCAGTAAAGAAAATGTTGTGGCAGACGCTCTCAGTCGTAAGTCAATGGTAAGCCTAGTACACATTGAGGCAAGTAGACAGGGGTTGACTAAAGAGCTTCATCAGCTAGCCAATATGAGAATCATATTATTAGACTCTGATGACGGAGATGTTACAATACAGAAATACGTCAGAATCATCTTTGGTAACCGAGGTAAAAGCACGGCAATATGAAGATCCTACCTTGGTACGATTGAGAGAGAGCATTCAGCAGGGTAAAATTTCAGCTATCGAGATCGGAGAGGATGGGACGCTAAGATACCGGGGCCGATTATGTGTGCCTAATGTGGCAGGATTGCGACAGAAGATTATGATTGAGATCCATCAGTCCCGATATTCCATCCATCCCGGTTTGACCAAGATGTATCATGACATCATGGAGAAGCATTGGTGGGATAACATGAAGAAGTCTATTTTAGAGTTTGTAGCCCAGTGCCCTAATTGTCAACAAGTAAAGATTGAGCATCAGAAACCCAGTGGATTGATTCAGAATATGGAAATTCCAACCTGGAAATGGGAGGTGATTAATATGGACTTCATTGTTGGGTTACCTCGCTCTTATCACAAGTTTGACTCCAGCTGGGTAATAGTTGATTGACTTACAAAATGTGTCCATTTTCTGCCAGTTAA